>VCCN01001809.1:1835182-1863500 GCA_006491835.1 Architeuthis dux
TAGATAAATGCATTTCTATAGAAGATTAGATTGGGCGTCCATATCTTTACAAAAAGGTATTTGCACAAAATATTTCACCCAGCAGACCCCAGGATCAAAACCACCACACTGGTACTATTCACTAATGTTTTAACTATATGGGCCAATCATACATCACCTTATGATGAGCTCTTTCTACTTTTTTTAAGTAGAAATGAGTGTAATGCTAATAAGAGCTTTAAATCTTCAACAGTTTATTTACCACTGCCAACAAAGCTGATAGAGGTATAGGTATTCACTTGTGTCTGTCCACACGTTATCTCCAAAAGTTTTCAATGGATTTCAAAGGCTAAATTTAAATTTCAAAGGAAATAACTCAATTTGTACATTTAAAGTTCTCCATCTCATTTTTTTATATTTTATATTCAGTTTTTAGTTAGTGTATATATTTCAACTTGTTTTTCCCCACATTAGTGTTTATATACAGAAGTATACGCTCTCTGAGCTCTTTCTAGTTTCAAAAATGTAACTAGTTGTTGCTGCCATACCACCAAGGGAAGGCAGGTTTTTTTTCCTCGGTTTGAAATCAGTTGTTTGTTTTTTAGCCATTTCATGGTATGAAGCTCTATCACAGTTCAGAGATGAGAATTAAAAGAATTTGTTTTAATCCAATACTTTGCTTTTTAACTGTAGTAGGATTTGACTGTTGGGCTGTCAAATGGTTAACATTTTATGGCTCCTCATGAAATTGGAGAACAATTCAAGGGAAAAGAAATCTCATAAGATGTTAAAGTGATAATCATATGAAATTGTTACGACTTTTGAGAAGAATGAGATAGAAACAATAACACATCTTCATTTGAAAGACACTCTTAATAAAAAGAAAAAGAAAGAAAGAAAAAGTAAAGGCAGTAGATGGTGCACATTTCTCAGGTGTCATTTTCTTATGCTCTACCCATAGGTTTTGTGGACAAGACAGAGGTTACACTATATATTAACAGGAACTAAATAAAGTTATTTACCGACTGTTTCTATCTTCACAAAGGTTCACCACTCAATTTTGCTAGAATTGTAAAAGTACCTGTAACTTTTTGATTTCATACCTTAATTTTGGGAGGTCATTGTTTCATCAATGGGATACAGTTATATATATGAATTAGTTTTGGATAGACTCTTTTTCACTTCTGCAAGCAGCAAAAGAGATCATTTTATTCTATTAGCTACTTTTTTTGTAACTAAGATTCTTGCTAAATTAGTCCATAATTATTTTAACCTTTCTAATTGTAATTTTTAAGAACATTTGTATTTGGAAAATTTAAATAGTGATGACTTACATCTTGCTATTTCTGATGATTACATTGTTTGCTTATATCTTGAAAGTTTAACTGTGATTTAAATACAATTGCAACTTCATAAGCATAACTTACTTTGGTCAAATTATTGTTTTCATTTTTTGTTATTATAACACTATATTTAACATGTTTTTTTTTATTAGATATTGTAGCTATGATTAACACAATATTTCATAACTATGTCTTGTTATCTTGTTCTAGTTTTAATAAGCAATCACATATTTTTGCTGAAATAATAAATGACAATAATTATTTGGTACTAACCAAGAATATAATAAACTAAAACTAATAGAGAAACAAAGGAAAAATACAAGCAAATTAGTAAAAATGTGCAGCAACATTATCATTGCTAAAAGAATAAGAATGTAGGATGCATAAAAAGCAGTCAATCAGACAAAAAATATAAATGCATACTTTTTATAAGCAAAATAAATACACAGACCAAGCTTAAAATGATACATTAAAACAGTTTATTACTCAATTCTGATACAAATACATTTGTTACTGACCCACAACAACAGTAGGGCTGACCATAATCAAGAGATTGATCAAGTAAAATTCCTACTGAGAGTAGATATTTACAAACTTACAAAGCCCCAAAAAACAGAAAAAAAAATGTCATGTCAAGCAACAGTGAAAATAAATCTTTAATAAATATCCAAATATAATTATTTTATGATTACTTGATATTTTTCGATTCAAATGTACAAAGATACATAAAATATGTAAATAAATGCCAGATAAATTAGCCTCCAGTGTGAAATAATCGTACTTGGATATTTATTTAGTGCTACTTGAAGGATCAACTATGAAAATAAATCAATTGATATTTGTGTCTGTGTGAGCAGGTATATATCTGTGCTTCCTTTCAAAGATGATTGATTTCAACCAAACTTTTTGTATGATTTGTTTTTGCCTAATATTTCTAGAATAACAAAAATTGGATGTTTTTAGGAAGATATAACTGGTATCTGCAATTTTTAACGATGGACAACATAATTCAAGAATTTTCACTAATGTATAAAAGTCACATACATTTTGATTTTAACAGGTTTTGGAAAAATGATTTGGAATCATGATTTTCTTCCTAAAAGTAATTCAATTTATACAAAGTCTGGCTGAAATCTAAGTGTTTCAAATAAGCATGGTCACACATATATTCATTCTGATGTAGTAAATTATATTATCAGTAATGCCACTAGATTTTCAGAATTCAAGAATACAAACAAATGTAGCAAGCCAATCATTAATTTATCTTTAATGAAAACAGAAAATCTTTATTAAAAGAAATCATTTTTGAATTATCTTAACATTACACCCAACTCACAGTAATCAAAAATTAAAAACTATCAGATTTAAGCCAGAAAAATTAAAAACGTACATGCTTTTTTCCAGAGTTACTGAAGTACTGGTCATTCATATATCAACTTCAGATATGGAAAAAAATATAAAAAGTGGATATATAAATTCTATATTTGTAATATCTGATAATCATTCCTCATTTATTTATAACCATTGAAACACTGCTTTGATAATATAAGATAACATCTGAGAGAATGAGAAGTAGTAATATCAGTGAGAAATGATTTCATAATAGGTTTTGAACTGCAAACAGACTCACCAAGCCAATCTGTATAGATCAAATCCTATATACCTAAGTAAAATATGGCTGCATGTTTGAGTCATACCGGAAAATAAAACAATTTTCTGTGGTTCACAACAATGATTATATTCTCTTTTTCAAATGTTACAATCCTTCATCTATCATTTTGATTAAATAAAGAAATAGAAAATAAAGACTTTTATAAAACAAAATAGCAAGTTGAGTACAGTATAAGAAAGAGAAGCATAAAAAAGCTATGGCTATCAATTCTATAATTTAATAAAGTCAATGTTCAGCCAAGTAAAAAGATGAAGACAAAAACTAGAATGTACAGAAAGAAAATAATGGCACATTTCACCTTACTTTCAAGACCTAAAAAGAGTTAATCAATTTGTTTTTCTTTTAGCCAACAGAACACAACAATGAAGTCTACTTACAATTTCATCTTCTCTAATGAAAATGCACTATAGACTGATTTACAGAGAGAATAGGATCAGCAAACTTAATTAACCACTATTAATGTATATCTAATAATTTTTCTGGTAGTTCGTTTATTTGAAAATTTTCAGAAACAGTTATGTTGGGAGAAAGAAGGGAGGTAATTTTTTCAGTCTTTAAATCAGTGCAAGATAGGCTTCAGGCAGGCTATTTTCTTTTTAAATTATTTCTGACCAAAACAATTTCATTTTTTTTCTTTTTTCTTCTAATGCTAAAATATTCTGCATGAGAATTTAAAAAATACATATGTATACTTGGAATCAGAAAGATTTGTCTTGAAATCTGTACCCATTATTTTAATGGTCTATTTTATCATCAATATAGCTTATTTTCTAATTTTCTTCATTTAAAAATCACTATATTTTCCATTTGTTGCTATAACGATACTTAAATGTTCATTCTTTTAAATTCAAAGGCAAAAGAAAAACCTATTTGATAAAAAAACAAACTATAACAATTGAGAATTGATGTAAAATCCAACAATGATATTGATTAATTTATAATCAGGAATGTATAAATACCCTGGAGGTCTTAGATTCAAATTAAACAAATGATTTGAGGTGATAAAGCTGCTTGAACTGTACAGAAATTGGAAAAACACTTTGATTGTATATAAAATCAAAACTGAAGTCTTGGAATTTTGTGAGTTAAACTAAAACAAGCTGAAATGTTTGAATAAATTTATTACCTTTGCATTCTCATAACAGATTTATAATTCTTTACACATTCAAATAGATGAATTAAGAGTATAAACATAAGTGCTGCTAAATAGTTACATTTAAAATGTTATATTTTAAAGCCGGAAAACAAAAAGAAAATTCTGGAGTATTATAGACGCTATAGTGACATTAATTCAAATTTACAGCAGACTTTTCTTCCTTTTTTTAAGTAGGCAAATTCATAGCTACCAAATTTTACAGCAATTTTAATTTTGGCCTCTGTTATCATTAGTGTTTTTTTGATAAAGTCTGTTCAAGTTGATAAAAGAAACACATTAAGATGGAAGATATTTTCTTCCCAATATGGTGTCACATATGAGACAAAATTCTTATGATAGTTTTTCCAGGTAATATAGTTGCAATGCCAAAGATTCAAGTAATCTCCGAGTTAAATTTAGTTTAAGTACCCCACAAGGAAATCGGTAAGTAAATACGGAATGCTATAAATGTGAATTCATAAATAAAATTTTCTAATCAATTTTAAAAAAATAAAAAGTTGTCTACCAAACCCAAGAAACCATTCTGACTGCAATTATTATTTCTAAAAGAACAAAACATTATATTTAAAAAACACTGAGAAGATAGAGCACTTTATAAAGTATTTGTAAATTTCATTAAAGGGGAAAATTGCAAGCAGGTTATAGTGTTTTGTAGCCTTCCAAATGGATTAATTATAAGAATGCAAGTGACTACAAACAGCGGTCCATCGTTATAATTTAAGAAAAAATACATTAAATAATTTTAATATGGTTTACACACCTTAATAATGGTAAGCATGCTTATCTATTATAGTATTTTACAATGGTCAATTTTCAGTTGAACCACTTCTTTTTTTAAAACTTTTGACTTTAAAAAATTGTGGGGTTCACTCTCACCCTGATAATAATGATCTGATTTACATCTTTCTATATAATACTAAAAGTCTAATTTGCCCAACCAAATTTGGCATGCATACTCAACGGACCTAGGGGAAGGTTTTAAAGTAAAATATATACAACACTACAAGGCCAACTAGTATACTTATACTGCAGTAATGGTTCTAAAATAGTTTCCCTCTGAACAGGGTTCTAAAATAGTTTCCCTCTGAACAGGGTTCTTTGGGAATTTTATCACTATTTTCTATTAACAAATTTTTCCCACAAAATTTAGACAGCATCTTGCTCCACAGGGAAAGGGTCTGTAGCAAAGTTCTGAAAACATACAGAATAACCATGCTTGCTTTCCCATTGTAGGTAGCATCATTACTATCACAGTATTAGGAATTGAAACATGAGAATATTGTAGTTATGAGTATTACAGTACAAACAATTACAATACAACTTTGATAGTACAAATACAAAGATGAACCATCACCAAATATCTTTCAGTTTGCTATCCTCATAAGAAACTCATTTTCAACAAATCTTAATTGTAGAAAATATAAGCACACACCTTTTTTTTTTATATATACCCACAAAATGAAAAATTCTTATAAAAAATAAGAAAATATAGCAGGCTGTAATTATGTTGAGAAAAGTCTTCTGAGTGGAGGGAAGAGGCAGGTGATCAGTTAAGCTATAAAGGTTTTTAAAAAATAAATATCAGTCTTACCTGGGTAACAGTGCATGTCAACAAAACCAATCAGCACAGATGGACGGTTCCTTTCAAACTGATGGCAATTATATTTTTCCAAATTATACAAGCATACCAAAGGCTTTTTGAAAAAGGAATTTAAAATAAAGATTGGACTAACCTGTAGAACAAATAATTTTAAGTTTCTTGCTACAAATATTTCATATAGGCACTTAAAGCCGATTTTCCTCTAAGTTCAATACACAAAATAAAAATTGAAACAAATTGAAGAAGTAACCGATTTCAGAGAAGAAAACTTGTCTGTCTGTTCATAGATATTTATTGTACATTTTTAGATAGCAATTAAAAAAAAATCAATATCATAAATACTTACACACCATTAAGACACCCCATAGAAAAAAAAATTAAAGAAAAGTCACACAGAAAGCACATTGCTTGACAGAAAGCAGGAATCCTATTGTAAAGGCGAAGCTTATATATCATCTTTTATTTAAATCATCCATTCATGTCATATCATACACACAAGGCGTGGTCATCACAGTTGTATTCTGAAAGGAGGCTACAGAGGTAAAGTAAAACGGTGAAAATGATATGGCTAACTGCAAGTTCTTTATTTTTGTAATACATATTTTTTTTTAAATTTCTTTCTCTTCCTTGTTAGTTGATTATGTAGCCAGATTCTGAAAGTATTCATTCAGTCAATAGTGGTGTGTGTGTTTGTGTGTGTGTGTGTTTCAGAATTTAGACGGAGATGACTGACGGAGATGGGGGGGCAAGGACTTCAGCAGCCACAGCCTCCCTCTTGTGCTTGCGGTTCAGCTGGGGTCTCCTTCAACTTTACTTCTGTCACTGAGAGCAGATGTTAAGGAAACTAAACACACACAAATAAAAAATAAAAATTTAAAAAATCAAAAACACAATACTACAGCATAGAAACAAGCAAATGTTAATATGAAAGCATGCACATGCAAAATAAAACACTGCAATGATAAAAGAAGCACTCTAATGACAGGCAACATTCAGGAAGAGTCAACTGTATTTTGTCAGAAATTATAAAGATGAAAGTGATGGAAGGAGATGGCTATCATTGCAATGTCGTCATGGATGAAAATGGCTATCATTGCAATGATGTTAAAAAGAAATGGGCCTACAATTAACTATGGAGATGGTTTTGAAATGGATGGTTACAAAGTCTGTCATGTTATTCAAAATGCCTGGATTAAGTTTAAATTAATATTTACATTTTTTTAAATAAATACAAGAATGATCACAAAACTATTCTAAACCCTTTATGTGTATTCAATGGTAATCTTTGATGTGTAATTTATTAATTCAAATTAAAAATTAATAACAGAGCATATATCATTTATGAATAATGTGAAAAATATGAATGAAATTTAAAAATCAACATGAGGTAAATGATTTTGTAGTTGGAGCATGGAACTAAAATCAACAAAATGGTTTGTGGATGAATTCCACAATCCAAGAAGTCAAGGTTCTTTAATCAGAATTCACTTTGTGGGAAAACTGAATTCAAACCAAGGTAAGATGCTTTGTCAAAGAAATAATTTACTTAAAAAATCTGTTATATCAAAATGGAGTAAAATCTAACAATTTTCATCAAAGAGAAGAATGTGTGTTATTAGATATCTTTTTTATATGGGATTCACTTATGTACCTGATGACTATATTTCGAGATCTCTTTTTTTTTTTACCTCAAAATATTAACTGAACATGATGAAAAATTCTTAATAAAAACAGGTCTGGTTATGTCACTCAATAGGAACCGTCACGTGACCAACATGTTGGGGGTGATAAATTATCACTAAAAAGTCCAAATTTTTTTCTAGACATAATGTTTAAATTTTCAGCCCTCTAATTTCACGTGACACATACATAGATAGATAGCCAGCCAGACAGAACCACTTAAAAACTGAAGAAACCTATGTTGACTGGTGGACAGTTTTGGTTGGCCGTTTCTAATACAAGTTGCTATTTCGCTAATTTCTCTTAGTCCTAAATTAAAATCTTTATGTGAGATACTAAAAATTAACAATATTAGTAGACTGAATTTTTAACAGAAACAAACGTTTTTCCTTACATTTCATCTGACTAGTATTTCAATGTTAAATGGTGAGGTTATACATGTAACTTGAATAGCATTAACAAGTAATTCCAGTATGATACATGATAGCAGTATATCACATTATCAACTACAAACCACTCAGAAGGTGCATACCTCTGCCAGCGCCATTGTTAGGGGGATTAATTGTGCATGGATCCACCCAAAAATGTTATCACTTCTTCCATGGCCCAGAAATATTGTGTGAACAGACATGAAATTTTGGACATATAAATACGACGAGGGGGGATAATTATGCATGGATCTACCCAATTTATTCTGTAGCCTAGTGTCCACCCTTCCAGAAATTGTCAGTGAAATTCGTCGAGAACTTTAGGAGACATCTTGTGGACAGTCATGAGCATATACATAAATGTATATAAAAAATATTTTAAAAAAATAAAAAATGGAAAAATATCTCTCAATCAAAAAGAATTTCCTGGATCCACCCCAAAATTTAACCAACTCTTCCTTACCCCTTACACAAAATTTCATAGAAATCCACTGAGTACTTTTGTAGATATCCTGTGACAGACGGAAAGACAGATCGATGCGACTGAAAACATACTTCATTGTCCGAAGTAATAAAACAATATTCTATAAGTATACATTTTTGTTTTCACTTATAGTTAACATGTATTCGATTCCAAAAAACAAACAATGTCATAGCAAATCCCTATGAAAAAATGTTAAAATTGCATTTTTCAAAGTCTGCACTCTTCTGCTCTTTGCAAAGTAGCTTTCCATTAATGCATAAGCATAATGTAATTATAGCTTCATTCTATGCAGAATATTTAATGTACCAATATAAACAATATTGTATATACCAATATAAACAATATTGTATATATCAGTGCAGACTTGACATTTACATGGTGACAAAACAACATATATAAAAACTAGCAAGAACCTGTCAAAAATGATGGGAATATTTTAGGATATTTCTATGATTAAACAAATCTCACTCTCTTTAATCAGCTTTAAAGAGAGGAAGAGAGTAAAATTTAAGTCTTCACTGTGACGTAAACAAATAAACTTGGTGACTATGGTCTTTATACGTATAGATTATCTACAACAAACAATATATATACAGTTAATTTATTTAAAATAATGAGCCATTACAAGTATATTTTCTGTCTGAATATTTTTGATGAGGGATCATCATTATGTATAGATAAATCTATGCATAAAGATAAGTATAATAATCAACATTTATAAAATATCAATTTTAATTATTAACTATTATTTTTCAAGTTATATTAAAAAGCATAAAAATAAAATTATTTCACTTAAAAGTGATTGTTTTAAAATTTGATAACTAATGTTTAGAATAATAATACAATAACCAGAGATTTGTCGTTTGTGACCATACATACTTTACAATAGAGTCCTTTTCCTTAATAGAGAAATAAAATTTGATTTTAAATAGCAAAAAATAAAAAATAAATAAAAGCTCAGTATTTGACATGATTTATGTGTAATCCAAGATAGAGAAATGGGAAGGCAATAAAATGGGTTATGGTGCTGAATTAAGAGCATCTCTCCCATTCAACTTGAAGGTAGATTTTATATAATCCACTAGTATTACATAATGTATACATATGACCTTTGTGAATAGGCTATGCTACTCATCTTGGAGCATATATATGTTTATGTATCAATTACATCTGGCTAAGAGAGTTGCATATGTATGCTTTGCAGGGGATCATTTTGATTAGACATTATCTCAAAGTAATCTAATAGCTGAACAGAAAGACAATATGAACAGAGAATTATTCTGGTTAGCCATCTCTCCTTAACATCTCCATCCAATAGTAATAACATCCAAGAATCAGTCAATGAACAGTCAACATCAGCAGTTAAGAGATCACAAATGAAATCACATTTGAAATAGGATTAAAATCATCTGTGTCTTTAGCTGTAATTTACTCTAGTACTTACAACAACATTCTTCTGAATGGTTAATTTGAAGTTATAATAAATACAAATTTTATTTAAAAGTTTTTTTAAAAAAATGTTTATCCAACACAGATTAGCAGCAACAAGAAGAAAATATGAACACATATGGTTATGAAATATGATGCATTCAACATGCATACAGGCTATGCAACCTAGTGTTTTTGGTACAACATCAAACTTATGTTTTCTATAGTTTTGAGAAGGGTCATTAACATTCAAATAAACAAGAAGGAGTTCAGTGGACAGTTTTATTGTTAGTAAGCAGTATAAATATCTGTAGACACTAAATGTGTAAAATAATCCATCAAACATACAGTTGAACAATCTGTTTAGATTGTTCAATTAACACTTAAATATCTCCAACTTCTACAGTGACAGGTTGCAAAAAGACTTACCATTAGGTTGGTGCATAAATAATTGCATTTTTTGTCATTTTAAACTTTGATGCTTATTTTGAAATAAACTATTATTTAAGTATGTTCATGGAATATACCATTTTAAAGTGTGAATTTCGCTCTATTTATTTAAGCTGAACATTTTCTTTTCACTATTTAATCTGCTTTATGTGAGGCTATCAAATCAAAGATGGAAAAAAAGCAAATTCATGCAATTTTGTTGAGTTAAAAATTGGATGCAAAACAGCGGAAGCTGCTCGCAATATCAACCAAATATTTTTACCAGGTGACCGTCAAACGTACAGGTCAACGTTGGTTCAAAGGATTTCCAAACAGAGGCGAGAGCCTTGAAGATAAGGAGGGTCATAGACGTCCTTCTGTGATTGATGACATCCAATTGAGGCAGACTCATGCAAAACAACACAAGAGGTTGCAGAGGAACTAAACGTTGGCCATTCAACAGTTGTTTGACATTTGCACCAAATTTGAAAAGCAAAAAAGCTTGACAAATAGGTGCTGCACGAGCTGAATGAAAATCAAAAGATTTTCTGTTACGAAGTCTGTTCTGTGCTTCTTTTGCGCAACAAAAATGATCCATTTCATGATCACATTGTGACATCTCACAAAAAGTGGATTCTATACAACAATTGACAGCATTCCGCAGTGGCTGGCCAGAGGTGAAGCACCAAAACACTTCCCCAAACCAAACCTGCATCAAAAGAAGATTGTGGTCACTGTTTAGTGGTCGGCAAGTGGAATCATCCACTACAACTTCTTGAATCCTGGCGAAATCATCACAGCAAAAAGGTAATGCCATGAAATTGACAAAATACACCAATAACTGCAACGTTTATGTCCAATATTGGTCAATCAAACTGGACCAATTTTTCTTCATGACAATGCCCGACCACATTGCGCAAATGCCCCTACACAAATTGAATGAACTAGGCTACACAAATTGAATGAACTAGGCTACAAAACTCTACCTCACCCAGCTTACTCACCAGACCACCCCCCAACCGACTACCACTTTCTGCAAGAGAAGGTCTTCAACAACCAAGCAGCAGCTCAAAACACCTTTGAAGAATTCATTGGTTCCAGGACCCCAGAATTCTATGCCTCCGGAATAAATGGGCTTGTTTCTAGTTGGCAACAATGTGTAGATTCTAAAGGTTCTTATTTCGATTAATAACTTTTATTCTAAGCTGAGATATACTGCTTTAAAATTGATGGTGAAAAACCGCAATTATTTTTGCACCAACCTAATACAAGATAATTTTTGTTGTTAAAAGACCTATTTTTCAATCCTATCTTGTATTTGAAAATTAACCCTGTGCATGCCAAATGATCAATCCATTTTAACACTAACAAGATAAAATGTTATTTATCTTATTAGAAAATGAAAAGAATGAATTGATATGATTTATTATTTTGTATAAAGTTGGTAAGGAGTAATAATTGCAAAAATAAGCAAGACATTTTACAGTAAAAATAAAATGAAATAAAAAATAATGGTGACAGCATGCAGTCTTCAATCTGTACAGGCACAAAAAATCCAAATGTATTTTTCATGCTTTCAGTTAAATATGGTGAAAGCAAATCCAAACCAATATATTTAAAGGATTAATAAATAGATTTTATATAACAATGTTACATAAATAATTTATTAAAATTATCCTTGTTAAAAACAGATGATGTTTTCCAATGTACAGTAAATATATATTTTTGGATTATATTATTATTACATATTTTACATAGATATACCCTGTTTAATGGTTTTTATTTATGCTTAAAAGCTTAGAGAACTGTTTCATAAACCAAAAGAAAAATTGAAATATACTAGTTAGAATGTTGGATTTAAAAAATTTTTTTATTACAACACTTGGAATAAATTTTAATGCATCATTTTAACGTATATGTCTAGAGTTGTAAATCATGTAGGGAAGGGAAGATTGTGACACAAGATTGGTTTCAATCTGGGGTCCTGCATGCGTAAGTGCAGGCATTACATGCTTCAAGTACCTGATGTTGGCGGTTCATAGAAATCCAAAAGCGGTTACCAATCTAAGTACAGATCAGGCTCAAAGCTGCTTAACACCGGTGATCGAACAAGAACTGGTGCTTTCAGCATGATTTGACCATAAGCATTGTAAATCATGCAAGTCATTAAAATTAAATTCAGTTTTAACCTGTATTGCTAATTCATATGTAGATTTTATGGTTTAACCTGTATTGCTAATTCATATGTAGATTTTATGGTTTTAACATGACATTATTCACAATTCAGCATGAGAGACTTCTTTAATAGTTATGTTTTTACTTAGTTTTAATTTGTATTACCAATACTTAAAATCATTTCAATTTATTTTTATACATTTTAATACAGAATTATTATATCCAAGAGTAACTAAAAAATTACTGATTTAGCAGAATTGTTCTACCAAGACACTTTTTGCCAATTTTAGATTTATAAGAACATTCTAATCTCTACTCAGAGACAACAGAATGAGATCCTTACAATTTAAATGAATATCCTCCACAAAATTAGTATAGCATAGAATTTGTTGAAGATTTTTACATAAACATAATATATTTTGAATCAAATTCAGCAGACCTTTTTGACTCAAGATTTGGGTCTTTACATCACCCCCAGGAATCAAAACTAGAAAATTATTTTTTTAAATGCATAATAACAGACTGTGTAGAATTTAGAAATCTCAGAAAAATAAAAAATAAATTAATTTTAGATAAAATTTTAGAAAAATGACTACTATTCAATAAGTTTTGTTGAAATATCTATAAAAATCATAAACTGACAGTTATTTGATGAATGAAGCTTATTAAGTAAATTTTGTTTATTTCCTTTAATAATCCAGATTGTGTACTACTTCAAGCAACTTGTCAATATTCGAGAGAGTAAGATTTTTTAGGCTTGGTTAAAAAGGGTGTTAGTCAAGGCTTACATAGAATATAAAGCAAAGCAAGTGTTAGTGACTATAATAAATATAGACTGTAACAAAGCAAGCTACTAGTTGGCTTTTACTAGACTCATGCATTTGAGACATGAGAAGTCATGCTGAGAAAAAATACTTTATTTATCCTCTCTTTTGTAATAAAGTATCAATGTTTTATCTTAAATAGCACCGGGAAGCAAACAGTTGAAAACTTTATTATTTAAATTTTTATGTCTACTTTTTACCTTCATCTTAAATTTTATTAGTTGCTTTTTATTGCAAATTTTGCTCAGACAGATTACCCTCCAGCAGTGAGCAAATAGCGTTGATCGGAAAATAAAGAATAAGACTCTAACCCACATCCCCTAGCCAGGTGAAGCAATGTTTAACTTGGTCTGCTTTACGAATTACGCTACCAAGACTAACTGGGAACAGAAGCTCGAAATAACAGTTAAATCTACTCTTCTTTCCAATCGGTTGTTTACATTTCTGGTAGTTACAGTATTTAATATATTTCTCTGTTTTTTTTATTTTTGTTAGATGAAGTATTATAAATCATTATTTAAATTTTTATGACTACTTTTAAAAGTCCCATCCGAGGCTTATTCTTTGTTTTACGATCAATGCTGTTTGCACACTGCCGTGGGTAATCGGTCTAAGTAAAAGTTGGGTTGAAAAACTAATAAAATTTAAGTAGTCACACAAATTTAAAAAAATAATGATTTATAATACTTCATCTAACAAAAAAAAACCGGTGAAATAAGTTAAAAACTTCCATACAAACAACCAATCATACCATAAGAGAGTTAACCTCATTTTTACTAATTGAAAATCCTGAGGCAGACAGTACTTAGTAAAGTGTGTAGCTGATACTACATGACTCAATAGATGTTAAGGCAACAGAAAGTAGTCCATATGTCTAAGAAATTTTTTTGGCTACAATTACAAAATGTTTGTATATATTTTGTACTAATGTTCTAAGGGAAGGTACAAATACCAAAATTCACATTTTTGCACACATTTGAACACAGCCAGACTCAAAAAGGTAAACTGGAGCTACATTGAGAATCTCTCTCAGAAGTCTGTGATGATGACTGAAAAGGTTGTTGAAAAATCTTACTAAACTGAAATTTTATTTAACCTAAACTGCTTAATTTGCATAAATAATAATCTCTCTACAAATATGCCTCTCTAAAAATGGTGAAATATTAAAAAAGTCCACCTTTAAAATTTGGAGATTTTATGTAAATACTTATTAAATGGCGCTTTTTTCATCCAGAAGGTCAATGCCCCTTTTATAGAGATTGGCATTCTTCTTATATCTGTTCAAAAAAAAAAAAAAAAAGACCATACAAAATGAAGAAGTACCTTAGAAATTTAAAAAAATGTTTTAGAAACAAAATTCATTTAGATCAGCAAATCATTTGAGAGATTTTCACAGTTCATAAATTGAGTCAAAACTCAAGGATTAGATAGCGACAGATTTCTTGTCATTGTTGTTGCCATTTTGATTGAGATAATTTTGACAGAAAAAAGTAGGAACAAGAAAATCTACTTATAACTCAGAGAAGAAAAGAAAGCTGCTTCTAATTGACAAGAGTATTTCAAGTGAATAGGAATCGTTAAGAAGAATATGTTTACACAGGTGTTTTTACCAAGTCAATAATCTTTAACTCCCTTACTTAACACAGTACATGGAGGTTATTTGGTACATTTTCTAAAAAAAGCACAAAGATTGGACCAAAGTATTTTAAGTGCAAACTCTTCTTGGAAATAAATTATTAAATTGACATATCAAATTTTGATCAAATAAATTAAAAAGAAACAAGAAATTAAAATAATTTCATTATAATTTGATTGTTTCAATATTTACAAATCTTTACATGCATCAAATTTAATAAAGACTAATTTTCAACTTTGTATGATTTTTCAAACTTCTTCCAAATTCCAGTATATATTGCATTTGAATTATTTGTGCACTTTCAAATATGCTGTAGAAGAAATTGAAATCAATTTAATCTTTATCACTTTAAAGTCTTAAAATCTTTTTTTTAAACTAGAGACATTGTACAGACTTTTAAGTAGGTGTAACTTAGAACAAAATATATTTACTTTATTATATTTACCATTTAAAAAAGTATATACTTACAAAGCTAAATCATTGCAGTTAATATCTCCAAATAACTTAAAATTGAGAAATTCATTTCATTAAAAAACAAGACCAACTGAAGAAAGAATCTGAGTAAACAGACTCCTACACGCATAACATTCTGCTAATAGTAAATGAAAATTGGCCAGCAAGAGGACTTGAACCAACATTCAGGACTGTTTAAGAAGTGGTCAACAGTAGAGACACTACTTGAATCCAGAATGGACTGATATGGTAATGGATATAATATTTGAGGAATTTCTTCATTTCGTATTTTATCTCTTAATGAATATATTTACACTGATAATTCTATTACCAAGTTGTTCACATGAAATATTAACATCAGGGTAATTTTTACAAAAAATATAATAGAAAAAAATTTGTGCTAAAATATTCTCTCCTGGATATTTTACAAAAAAGAAAAAGTGAATCAGTCAGAATAAAAAGTTTAAAAAAGGAAATTTTTCTCAATTTTCCATCTGTTATAAAGTAAATCACCTACAACACATTTCCAGAAGATTATGAAAGAAAAGAAAAGGCTATGAACAGCATAAAGAATCCCAGAAGAAAAGTTTTAAGTTTCAATGTCAGAATACTCAAAAAGATTCAAACTTCTAAGGAATTTGAAATTATTGATCAATTAATTTAACTGAATCATGTTGGTTTGAACAATTATTATATATTAACCATGAGTAAAAAAGACAAACATGAAATGTTCAAAAAAGGACACTGCTCAAAGGTGCAGAATGTTATCCTGGTAGCCAAGTAAAAAAAGACAACTAATATAACCTTTTTAATTGAGTCTTTCTTGCATTCTGTTACATGAATCTAGTACAAAGTAAAAAGACCTTGGAAAGGCTGAGGGGGAATATAGATGGCAAAAAACGTACTGCCTAACATTTCCAAATGAGTCATTAAGTGAAAGAATGGTTGCTAGCAAGAATATATGCCAGGTCTTTGGCAAACACTCCTGGTCTAGGAGTAACACTAAATATTTGCAACATTTCCTAAATCTGCAGATATAGAATTTCAAATGATAAAATTTAAATGTTAAAAGTAGATCACTAACAAGGCTTCACTTGTGGCAATTAATAAATACCAAAAACCTGATTTTGCCATTCTATATAATGCCTGTAAATTGTCAGTAACCAATTTCTCATGAATTAAATTTGCAGCATTTACAAAATCAAATAGTAAATATTATTTTTTATTAACACATACTGATGCTCATCAAAATATCTCATTACTGTAATGTAATTCTGAATGACTAGAAATGGAGATATGGTGACTAAAATATATTAAGCAAATGCAACATAGATATTGAAAGATAAAAAGGTGATTTCACAAAAAGGTACCCAGAAAGCAGTAAAATTGAATAAGTTAATATATCTTTTGTAAAAAAAGAGTACTTTTTAAAAAAAAAACCTCAATCACCTATACCTTAATTTTTCTTTCTATATATTTAAATTAATCAGCTTCTATATTGATAAAAAGTATCTATATCATCACTAATCTGAATAACATTGAATGACTGTTAAGGAATATTCATTGACTTTTCTGTCACTCTGAAATAAAATAAAAAATGAATTGTCACTTTTGATGATTCCTGATCACTTTAAGCTAAATCAACTGAATTTTAACATACAATTTATTAAAAACTTAAGAGATAATTATGAAATATATGCTATTTAAAGTATAATCATGTGTATCAGACTGATACTTTGAAAGGTTAAACTGATTTCCCAAATAGTTGGACAGGAGGTTTTAGGCCCCCAGTAGCTGAAAATTATAAGCATCTTTAATTAGGACATTTTTAAAATTTCAAAGTTTGAAATAAGGTGGATTATTTTTTTTTTTAATGATTATATTACAACCTTTAACATTGACCAAATGTCAAATCTGTACACTGTATATGTCAGCATATAAGTTGACTTTTTAATCATCAAGTATTTTCCCTAATAGATCATATTAGTTTGTTTAGACACCTATGAACTTGACACTCTGCTGGATACAATGCTGCCTTATGTTGGCGAGTTGACATATCTGGCAAATATTGGACTAAACTTGAATTAACACTTTAGTTTTTGGGGTTAACTTATACACCGGAATATACTGTATGTGTCTACATTTCTATGGACAAAATATTACTTTTCAAATAAAAATCAACAAAATTAAATACTAAATTCTGATATAAGCAAGAAAATTAACTAATTATTACCCGGTACTCTGATATGTCTAGATACAAATCTCTTACCTCTCTAAGATGTTCACAAAAGTATAAATACTAAAATGTGCAATTAACTATAGAATAAGTGTTATATTACATTAAAAAACAAAAGAAAGAATTTGTTTTGTGTTTCATTTTAGCCAGAAGTGTCATGTTGATTATACATTTTAAACATACATACATCTATTGACTCAGGACTGCAAGAAATGCTATTTTAGTTAGTGACCTTAAGAGCTTAGTCATTAGCTAAGAATTTCTTCAGACAAGACGTAAACATATGTAGAACATAATTGAAAGTCAATAAACAAGGCCTTAGAAATCTATCACTGAACAAGGAAATACAATGCTGACATTTTAACAAGTATGTGAAACCCTTCAACAAAAAGCTAATGTATATTTGTTGCTAACCATGCTTTTTCTGAATAATAATAATAATAATAACAGAATAATTTTCAGAGAAATAAGAGGTTTATAGTTTTAACTTTATTAAAGTGGCAAATAGGAATTGAGCTCAAATCATGAAGTGACTTGACATTAAATACTTTTAAAAACCTAAAATTATATATACATCTTGAATTCTAATTGGGAAATGTTTAAATTACAAGCTTTAAAAGTTTTAATTCATTAACACATAAGTTGGTTCCACAAAAAAAACCCTCTGCAATTGTAATTAATAATTAATCACTTTGAAGTAGCTAACAGTTTGTAAAACAAGTAAAATTTAAAATAAGTCAGCCATTTGGGTGTAATGCATAAGGCTTATATTCTAACAAAAACAGAAAATTTACCTATTTACGTATGTAATATAGAAACAGGGTAGAAATCAAAATCTGAAATGTCAGTTTACTGATTGCCTTGGATATTTTGTAGTAGGCTACAGATTCCAGGAGGGATAAATAAAGGCGGGAGGTTCTCTCATGTTTCTATAATTAAAGAAAAACCTTGAAGGTAGCTATTGGGCAGGAACATTTAGTGCACTGCCATATGATTAACTTGGGTTTTACACAAATCGATCACTTCAATTTTGTAATAACTTTTGTAAAACTCAACCAATTTTAATAAAATTTATGTCATGTTGTACAGACCAATATTGTGAGTAATTCCTTTAATTACACCGAATCATGAAAATTGATCTGAAAAATGCTAGATACAAATTTTTAGGGAATTTTTAATTCAAATTTGATATAACGCTGTGCATGTTTAAACCATAGAAGTGAATTATACCAAATATTCTTAAACTGACTGCGAATATTTTTTTATAAAAACAAAAACAAGGATTCTCCAATTTGTAAACCTATAACAATGGTTTTAGTGCGGGAAATTAGAAAAATTTAAAAAGTTAGCACATATGATTTATATAAAAAATTTTTTTTTTAAATCACTTCTCTAATATATATGCAGTCGATAAACACATTAATTTTGTAATCGAGAGATTGGTGGTTAGAATCCACATTCGAATTGACTTCTTTTTTTTTTTTTTAAATAGTTCTAGTTGAGGACAAATTTCTGGTAGTCGTGTGTACATCTTAATATTAACAGTAATCTTTCACTAATCGTCACCAGCTGGTTCAGCCATTTACAAAATCAGGTATGGTAGGGCGGAAGTGACTAAAAACGTCTGTGTCTAAATAGGCCTAAATTTATAAGGATTAAATTACCTAAATTGCCTGAATATGCCTAAAGTTATAAAGATTAAATTAAATATTAGAGACTGGATTACATCACTTTTTATATTTATTTATTTTACAAAAAATAAAAATAAATTATTGGTCACTTTTTAAATTCAAATATAATGTTATTCTCTGATGTTTAAGTTATTAAAAGAATTATCTCTTGTACTGCACAAGAGATAATTCTTTTAATAACTTAAACATCATTGAATAAAGTTATATTTGAATTTTAAAAGTTTACATCTTGATTTCTTGTATACCGCTCTTTGCTTTCGTTTCAAGACATAATGTTGTTAGATTTAAATTTAAAAAGTGACCAATAATTTATTTGTTGATATCACAGTGTTGTGTATGAATTGTTTTGTTGGGTTAAGTTGATAAAATATATATAAAAATAATAAAAATATCCAGTAGTGGGTCAAAAAAAGGTTTACACACATACCTATATATATAGTGCAAACAATAACATTTCATGAACTTGAAAATGACTGAACACACAGTTGAAAGTGCTCGTTCCGATATATTGTTTGGACGTTATTCATATAATTTGAAAATTAACCAAAAAGATGAAAAGGTTTTCCTTGTCTGTCGTATAGAAACCAAACTTGCATTAATGAAGGATTATATACAGAGAGAAGTTTTTCATATACTATTTACCTTCATCTTAATTTTATAGTTGTTTTTTTTATCACAACTTAACTCAGGCCGTCAATCTATAGCAGTGAGTAGATAGTGCATATCAGAAGCAAAGAATAAGCTCTCAGTGACAGTTGAACTCATGTGCCCCTGGCCAGAGGACATCAGGTTTAACACCTGCTGCTTTACCAACTCAGCCACAAGAGCTTTTAATGGCTCGCAGATGTCCAAATCTAACCTTTAAACCTACCCTACCAGATATCTCTGTGCCATATTTGTTTTGGTTTCTGAACTGGTAGCATCAGTGAAGCAATTATTTTATTTTTTATTAGATGAAGTATTATAAACATATGCAAATATATGTGGTGATAAATGTATTAGTACTTAAAACACACCAATCTAAAAGGGGGATTTATTAAAGGGTGTCAAGTCTATCATGGCAATACAAAACATTGAAGCCAAACCAGACTGACACTAAACTAAAATCAATATAGCAAGAAGACAACCAAGCAAATTATAAGACAGGAAATTAAAATGTGCCTGCATTTGCTATTGCATCCTATTTTCTAAGGAGAGGCTACATCAGCCAAACCTGTGCAAGTACATACTCATAATCTACAACTTAATACATATAAATATTAAGATCTATACTTTAACCTTGAGAAGATCAATTTACCAAAATCAGGACAATAATTGACCTTTAATAACAATGGTAAGAAATTGGATACTGAAATGCAGACATTTAACTCAATTATCTTTGAATAAAAGGATAAAGTTACTCAAAATTTCATACAATGAAGCCTTGTTGAAAATTACTAAACTGATTAAAAGGCCAATTTAAAGCTATGAATATTTCACAACAGATAAAAGGAGCAGGAGAGTATTTGGATATAATTCATGTTTCATGGAATTAGTGAATTAAATATATCAGGAAAATCAGGAAGGATAAAAACTGAAGGTGACATCACTTATTGATAGGAAAGGAAATCTGTTCAATAAGGAAGCAAATAAAACTAAATAAATTTTAATTTAATATAGCAAATAAACTATAGATTTATTAACTTCTATAGTCCTTTTGGGGCCACAAAATATGAATAATAAAATTGGAAACTAGTGTTAATGATGGTTGTAATGTCTACAATATAACAGGAAATATTCTCAGAGTTAGAGCGCAAGATGCTCATACTAAAAGCCATACTAAAGACAAGCAAAAATATTTTCTGCTCTGGTTAAAAACTTTAAGGGTTTTTTTTTCCTTTCTCATTTTCTCTGGCATGAAAAGGGTTATTTATGCCATTAAAAGGTTTGAATACAAATGTATTAGCTGTATTAATAATGCAGAAACATCTGTAACCTGGAAAATATTCTTAGTAATAATATAAAAAAAGATGTAACAAAATAAAAATAGGTAACTATTTCTGGTATAAGATTACCTCTATTAATAACATTTTTTTATAGTTTTTCTTACTACACCCAAAGAAAGAAGATCAATGATAAAGAGAATGACAAATTTGAGATACTAGTGGGTTTATAAAAAAACCCAGATATTACATGAACTTATCAGACAGGTCATTAAAGAAATGTTACACAGCCAATATATGTAAATAGGACTTGATACTTCAAAAACTGATGTATCTAACAGAACTATGCAACCATAGACAACCATATGTATTAAAAAAAGTACCTGAATGAATTCCATAATAGAAATGAGGGGGTAAAACATGACTGCAATCTTGAAAGTAAAATCAGGGAGGTATTTTGCCATAAATGTTTACTACTAAAAATCTGTAATTTAATAGGTCAGAGTGAACCGCAGAGAAAGAATATTTCAATAAGTATAGAGATCAATATTTCATATCTAAGAATCTGATAAAAAAATTTAAAGGATAAACACAAGTAGACAATATTACTAACTCAAAGCATACATAATTAAAAGCATTATAGCGAAAAATCTATATCTATTGGTCATTACCAAAGAAAAAAAAGAAAAGAAACAGCACATGCACACCCATTCACAGATAGACAACAACAGGTAGATTTGGAAGGACTTACCAATGAAGGATTCATGAAATCCAGGGGTAAAATGCTGTGAAAATGAAATATCATGCCAGTTCTTGCCCAATTGTAAACTAAATGGTCATAGCTCCAATCTGTTGATGACCAAAATGTATGGTTGGAAAAGAAAAAAAAACAAAATCTATACAATCTTAATGACCAGATTTATTTTGAAAATATTTCAAACAATAAATCATTCTTTTATATAAAACTCTTAGCATGAAATATTTCCAGCAATAAAAACTCAGGATACTAATATATATTACATTGATAACATAACTTAGAAATTACTTTTTCTTACAAATATTTCTCATTAATTGTTTATAATTAACTATCATTTTTATTTATTGTTTAAATATCCCAAGTATGAGCAAACAAAACAAGTTTCTTCAGCTATTACTGCTGGGACTAATGTTTTTCTTCCCCAAAAATATTAAGTAGGATTCCTAGTAATAAATAAGCATAACTGGCAAAGAGTTTATCATTATATGCACATTTTTAAATATTTTGTATAAATTGATTTCAGGATGCGAGTCCTAACATTTAACGCCACTTCTATATAAATAAAAACAGTTGCACTATTTTACATATAAATGTTTGTATATAAAAGATTACTTTTTAAACAGTGATATTCAAATCCTTCATACTTTTAAATAGTGATAAAGGAATAATTTTCTGTTTGATATAGTATTAGTCTTTCAAAATCACAGCTGCAATTCATAAGTTGAAGAGAATTTCAATCTCTGCTGGGATCGTTGTACTAGCAAGAGAGATCAAGCCACAGGCGCATCACGTTCAAGTAACTAATGAGCAAATTAAATAAAAGGCATGTTTGTTCAAAATAAGTCATTGTTAAGATTAGTGAGAATAATCTGATAAACATCATTTGGGGCACAAGACTTGACCAGGTTAATTTTCTTAAACTATTAGTTTATGTCAGATTATCTTATATCTTTAGAAATTTCAAGGTAGAGTATAAAATAATGTGAGTGAAATAAGGATTAGTATGCAATGATGCTGCTCAGTGATCTATTTGTTTCATGAATTATATAGACTGACAAAAGAATATAATGATAATGTTGAATAGCAACAATTTTTTCACATTAGATAGATGTAAAAACAATGGTCTAACAAAAGAAAAAGGGAATACATAAATGAAAAAGAAAGGCAAACCTTTTCTATTCTTAGAATTTATCATGGTTTTAATTATCAGACATGTTTCAGATTCATGTGTAAAATTCTTACTTTTGAATACTGATTAGTAATTAAATATGAGACTGAAAATCCTTGGTTCTATGCAAAAGTATTTAATCATGTGGGCCCAAAAGAAAATATCATCAATGGATGGTAGAACCTTTTAGCAAGGAAGAGTGTCTACTCAGTTGTAGACAATTGCAAATGACCATGGCAAAATACTTAACATAAAAGGTGTGAAAAGGTGCACATTAAGTGGAACCGATTATAATACACCTCATGATTAAGAGCCAGCACAGGAGAAGATAATCGATCTGACCTAACATGAGAATAAAACTAAAACAAGGTTTAATGTAAGGTGTGTTGTGTTGGTTGATCATCATTCCAATGATGCCTGTGGCAGTGTTGCAATTTGCGTAGCAACTTGTATGTGAATGTGTCTAAAGTGGGAGGGTCGTTGTATAGGGACAACCCCACTCTCTCAGCCCCCAAGGTTGTTTTCCAGTGGTACAATGTGATGTCACAACTAGTAACCTTTTTGGCTGCAGGAGTTGTCAGAACGGAGGTAGAGTTTATCATCAGTCTGTCTTAGGGTCTCCACTCCTAGTTTTGTTTTTCTTACTCTTAGTTTGACTGCCTTACAGAGCTAAAGGGCTCCAACTGCCCTGCTATTTACCCATAGCTTGGGGGGGATTCATGCCTTTCTCCAGGGCATTAATGTGAGGTGAACGTAAGCAGCCATGGGCAAAACTTGAATTGGTTCACAGATTCAGTCTTGCGTGCTGGTAATCGTTATGCCAACCTTCACCCCCTAATGTGTGGTACCAAACACCTAATAGCAAAGATTTAAGAATTGTTTTTTTTTAGTTAGGGTATTGAAAACCAACTTTATTCAAGCTGAACTACCTCCTTTGTATCACAACTAAAAATAATTTTAGTGTATAGATCTGTTTTATTTTACGCAAACCTAGAAATTTTCAGTAGAATGGATTAAATAATTATCACATATACCAGCATCTAAGTCAACACCTAATTACATGACTGTTACAATGCCTATGGTAATAATGTGATAGATTCACATTCAGAGAATCAGACAGTTGTTGACCATTTGGTATTTATGTTGGTAGAAAAGCTGATTTCATCAGCTACTCCTTGCAGTTTAGGTATTACTTATAATTAACCATCATTTTTAGATGTGCTAAGCTTCTCTGGCTGCGATCGCTGTCACTGACTGACTATCTGATAAGTCGACATATCAAACATAACTTTTTAATGACATAATAAAAGAATGTTTGTTCTTTTTTAAATCAATTCTCAAAATCAAACTATGACATAAAGATGCGTTCGTTTTTTAAGAAGCCAAAATATTTTTTTAACACATCTCATATTGCAGTGTTATTCTTTTTAACATCCTGAACTCCTGTTTAAACAGTGCATCTATGGTCTGACTTTCAGGCTTGTTTTTATTAAAATGGTGACTGTAAGAAAATTGAAATAAATAAGAAGTTGTATTTACGGGTTAAAATCTGGAATTATCATCAGACAAGTTAGTATGAATAAGTTTGGGTAGAAGTGTTAATTTCTTTGAGATATATCTATATATACACACACACACACACACACACATATACATATATATATACATATACATATATATACACACACACACACACACACATCCACCCACCACAGCCTTATTTTCACCTTTGCAATGTATCAGCAATTTTATTCTAGATGTATTCATTGACCCCTAGTTTCCCACTTTTATACAAAGTCATTGGCACATATGGTAGTTAACTGAATAGGAAGTATTATTCAATAATTTCTAAATAGGATTGAAAAAAAAAAATTCTACAACATCCCAAAATATTTATCAACTAGACACAGTTACTTAAATCATTCCTCAAAAGAATATAGGATTTTAAATTCTAGCTATTGGAATTAAAAGAAACTAATATGATTCAAAAGTATTTTTAAAAGATTAATATAATAGTATTTACTACATATCATAATAAATTATAAAATCAGACTTTTTACAAAGAAATTAATTGATTTAACATGTTTCATCCACTTTTGTTTTTTCAAAATCAATTTACGGTTGTTGTATTTGGATGGCTTTTAGCTATTGAGAGATTAAATGTTACTCCTATTCTAAGTTTATTTGAACATTCACCCTTTATAAGAAAATATAAAATATCACATTCATATTCCAGGATTTTTATTATGCCGGCCTATACTTAATAAAACAGTATAACAAAAGGAATCTCCAAAGTTTTAACTGATAACAAATAAACTTTGCTTTTCATACAACCAAATAATGAAAGGCTGACATAAATGATCACTTAATGAGGATACTTAGTGAACATTTATCAAACAAATTTTGTTAGAAATTGTTCTGATTGTAGGTTTTATATTAGTTTAAGTAAATGATGAATATGTGTACTCAGCTGACTTGGGGAGAATAACAAGTACCGATACATCTCTTCACGTGAAAAGATGTAGCTACTAAATCAACTAGTGACAATCAGTGAGTCAAAACAAGATGTCTTATTTTTTTAAAGCTGTTATGAGATTCTAAATAAAGAATAAGATGACAATGGAACACAGTGTCACAGATTGTGTCAATTCCTCACAGTTAAATCAGAAATCACCTGCTTTCATAATGACACTGACAATTACAATTCTAACATTCATCATGAAAATCAATAAAAATACAATAATAATCTTTTATAAATCATGAAAAAATGTACAAAAGATACATTCATTAAGAAATGAAAAACAATAAAAAAATTTTTTTATCTATATAGAAAATAAATGTTCTTGAAATGTAGCAATCCAGGCTAACTCAATAAATGCTGTGAAAGTCAAAAGATTTATTAAGTCATGAAGAAAAGAAAAAAACAAGAACTGAAACTTATTTTCACATTTCTTCACTCTAGCACAGACATATAACATTTTGTTATCAGTTATGCATAATCTTCAGGTGACATGATGTAGTCACTTTATCCAAACAAGCCTTACAACTAGTAGGCTAGGTAAATAATCATCAGTCTTTTAATGTCCGTCATTGGTCATGGACCTTCCCCAAGATTCGCCAGACCTCTCGGTCATGGGCGTCACAGAGCCAATATTTTCTGAACTTGTCCAAATCATCACACCCTCTTATTTTTTGCCAGCCACAATCCACAATATGGGGATCCATTGTCTGACATTCTTGCTACATTGCCATTGGAGTTTTCTAATGGATTTTAACCAATTATAAATAGGTAACATTTTGAAGCAGAAAGTGAGCTGGATAATGTCTATAGTAACAGCAGGGGGAGATGAAGATTTAACTAATTTTATTATCCTTTGTCTTCATCTGATGAATTATCTGAAGCATTTCATGGAGCATATCTTCTCTCCTTGTTATTTCCCAACAATGTTAACTTCCAATAGCTAACTGCCACAATGGATTAATTTGAAATGCTATATAACCATCTATAAACCTTGTAAAGTTTCAGTAAATTAAGGTCAAAGAATTTCTTGAAAGATGGTTACTTTAACCATCTTTCAAGAAATTCTGAAACAATGAATTAGTCTTGTCATCTTCCTTATTGCTGCTTGCTAATTCCTTTCTTCTTGAAAAAGAATTTAGAAATATTCCCAAAGACATTACACGTGGGTTGATTCCAGGTATCTATATATAATCCTTGAAGACAAGAGACAGTTTGGAGATCACATGCTACTAACAAGTCTAAGGATGATGAACAGACTGTACAATAATTATATGAAGAGAATGATGCTAATAGAAATGAAAACAGTTGCAATGAAAGACAATTACCAAGGTTTGATAGTCATAACAAGTGGTGGGATTGATACTGGATAAATGTGTAGGCAACCCACTTCAAGTCGGATCATTTAGAACATTACAGACCTATTTATATTAACAGTATTCATGGTTCATCAAATTCCAGTTTATGATTTGAACATTTCAAATCTTTGATCTCTGATGCAATCAAAGGGTATTTTCAGTTTAATTCTTCTTAAATAGTCTTTTAAAAAGAAGTTTAAAGACTTATTTAAATAAGCAAAATGATGTATTACCTGATAATGATGAAAAAAGATCAGTTCCCCCAAAAATGTCATATACTTGAGAGAAAAAGATTCTAATGACTGCTAGAATCATATGGCTGTACAAATAAACATTTAAATTGGTACAGTATGTGCGCATATACATATATATATATATAAAAAAATAAATAAAAAGCAAGAAAATATTTGAATGAACTCTTTACAAAATTAAATTTATGCATTACCATGTAACCATATCTTTTATTAGTAGCAATCTATTATTATTAATGGCTCCAGACAAGGTTGATTATGAGGGTAATAGCTTTTTGCTGTTACTGTCTAAGCAGGTACGGGAGAGTGGTTTGCTCAACTGCTCAGTGAATCGATCTCTTCTCAGTCAACCATCAAGGCATGCCTGTGACCAGACATTTAGGGAAAAGTGGATTCATGCCTTTCCCAAGGACATTAGTGCAAAGTGAGTATGAGCAGCTTCAGCCAAAATTCAAACTCTGTTCACCAATTCCAATTCAGCATTGGTAACTAATAGCAATCTAAGCATTGGATAAAAGATGTCTCAACAGAAGACATGAACAGAACAGTATAGCAATGTCCTTAAGATAGTTGTATACGGAAAGGTCATTAAATGCTTTTCTTTGTAAGTGGTTTAAACCACCTTGTGAATGGAAGTAGTATCTTGTATTGCATTTAACCTGAACTTTTCCATAGGCTGGGATGTTGGGCCTGGCTAAAGTACTTTCAGGTTCACTATTTCCCCGAGGCAGATTCACTATTTGTTACAGTACAGAACGATTTCACAAATTACAAAATATCTAACATTAACTTAATTTTCTCCTCTACTTTCTTTTTCAGCAACAAAATTCTTTATTATCAAGAATTTACAATTATATTCTTTCCACACCACTGCCGCAGGCATTCAGAGGCTGAAACAAGGAATCATGGTTAAGTGATATAGCAGCAATGGCATTATCATGTATCCGCAAATTCAGGTACCACAGCATCCAATGAGGAATGATTTAACATTAGCCTCTAACAAATTATGCACACATGAACTGTTGCTTGGTGTAACCTTATCAAACTCAATAATGAAATAAAAACTGCCAATTCATTTTTTAACTGTAGTAGTTAAACAAACTTAATGAGTAAAGTTTTACAAAATCATT
>VCCN01001809.1:1864035-1884379 GCA_006491835.1 Architeuthis dux
ATATATATATATATATATCAGAAAAGAACTGCAATAAAGTTTAAAACGGAATATTTGACAATATTTCTTCAATAAAGTTAAGATTTTCTAAGATATATAGTGATAAGAGATATTAAATAAAAAGATATGACAGATTGTTGGCTAGCATTCAAGACTTGCTACAGAGAGTGGGGAGAAGAGGTCAAACTCTGTATAGCTGATTTGAAGTAGCTCTAATTATTTGAGAAGGATCTAGAAAACTAATGGCTTCAAATTTTCCACCACATAAATAGGCAGAAATTATCACTTCTATTCGTAGAGTTCTAAGGATGACTAAACATTGAAACAAAACTATCCATGACTTATTTGTTAATAGAATATTGATTGCCATGTTTTTCAGAGTTACTTGCATCTTTTTTATTTTATTGTACAATTAAATGAAATTCATGTATAAACAAACTATTGTATTATTATAAAGCTATTTTATCTACTTATTGAAAAATTATCAGAAAACACAATACAAATTTTCATTTAAGAATGATGTACTAACAACAATGAAAGAATTTCAATTCTTGCATAGATGAAATCCACTAAGAAATAGTACTTTTTCAATGCAGCCAATATATTTGCAATTTCTCATTGCTTATGTGATATGTATTGTTATTTTCATTAATGCTTTATGTAGTAATATGATTAGGATCTGTATGTTGCAAAATCTTCAAAATCCTGGCAGCTTAAATATCTACAGTCACACTATGAATGTCACAAATAACTAACTGATGTAGCAATATTTTTGTAGTTATGATAATCAAAATATCCTGAAAGTAACAGCAGTAATGGGTATAATGTTTGGCAAAAATAGTATTAATCCAAAAATGAAATAATCAAGTTAGTAATACTGTAGAAATAATTTGAAAAATTAATTTCCTAAATAGTATAATATATATGAGAGAGAGAGAGAGAGAGAGAGAGAGAGAGAGAGAGAGAGAGAGAGAGAGAGAGAGAGAGAGAGAGAGAGAGAGAGAGAGGTCTTGGTCAGTACCTATTTAGCGGCAAGGACTCTCCAAGTAAAACATGGCTAGACATTTAAGAAAGGAAGAAAAATTCTGAAATGAAGCATATGAGAAAATGAACAAATATTACTGCAATATCTGGCAAATGTAAAACAAAGCAGATTATTTTATATGTTTAAATAAAAATGAGCTGAAAAAACATAGAAAAGAAAGAAATATAAAAGATTTAGATATTGGGAAGGAACAATAGTTATAGGCAAGCATTAGGAGAGATGACAGCAAAAGTCCAAGTGAAAGGGAAGGCTAACATATGACAAGAGGGTCATTAATATCACTAACAGGTACACAAATGAGCTTTTAGCATCTTTGGTTCCAGGGCCTTTTGGAATTTTCTTTTTCCAGACCAACCAAACATGCTTAGTGTGTTCTTTATTATTACAAACTACTGTTTTGACTAATTAATCATACTCATGGACATCTATGTACCATAGATTACAAGAAAATGTGTGTGTGCATAAATTAAATGTGTGACAGTTTAACAGTCACACATTTAACTTATGCACACACACATTTTTTCTATTAGGAGATGATATGAGTTGATGTAAAATGATAGCCAAATATTTTTTTTAAATGTCAAAACCAGCAACATGTGAATGACATCAAAGATCAAGCATGTACCTGTATGTTCATTCTCAAGCTCAGCATTATTAATTGCTGAAAATGAAAGTTAAAAAAACAAAAGAATGAGAGAAAATAGGAAGCAGGATAGGTTCATAGCCTGACTAAAAGGAAAAGAAAAGTAGGTGAAATACTGTAATTGTTTGTGCGAATCAAAAATTTAAACTCAACTTAAAAAAAGCATTAACTTTTCAAGACAAAGACTACAGAAAACATGAAAATGGACAACAAAAATTTGTTCTATCCTCATCTTCATTGCTTTTAGCAATTTAAAATATATTCAGGCAAAATTTCTGGAATTTTCCCAGGGATGTACATAAACTGATAAGTATATCTATAACCTTAAAATAATTCTTAAATTTCATGTTTATAAGCTTTAATAATAGTAAAAGAAAAGACAAAACAATATTTAAATTACCTTTGACAATATTTTCTGCCATGATAGTTAAAAAGCTATAAATTTAACAAATATCAGTCCAGTTTTGTAGAGAGATACATCTTTAACTCTAAAGCAGTAGTCATTTAATTTTTAGCCAATACAAAATTTGCTCAACCATCAACAATGTGTTGTTGCTATAAGAACACTCATTGTCACAGCCGATTGTAAATAATGGAAAATATTTATCCATGTCATCGAAAGTAGCTAAAACAACAAATTCTAGAGACAAAATAAAGAGATAAATGTGCAGTACCCAGCCTGTACAAACTTGTACAATAGAGATTATTATCTTTCTTAGGATTTCTCTCTCTACAGGATTACTGTAATCATCTATTGTATAGTAAAAACAATATCAAGTATATTTGATAAGTTATTTACAAATGCTGCTCATTCCAAGTTAGCATTATATAAATTGCAATGGAACAATTGTGGTATGAAGTCTATCAAACTCCATATTTTTTTGGCTCACCACCTCTTGAAAAAGCCTTTTTTATTTTGTGATTGACTAAAATAGTAACCACAATAGAGTAAAATAATAATAAAATTTTTTAAAATGTTAAAATGGGTTTAGCTGCCACAAGAGATCAAACAGAGTTTATTTGCCACTACAATTAACTGCTGACTGGATCGGTAAAAGTAACTTTTCTACTTGAAATTAGCATCAAGTTAAAACATCCACACACATGTATACATGCTGGATAGTGTAGATAGGTGATATAGTGTCTAAAGCAAGAGTTTCTTATAGGGTGATCTTTGTAAAATAAAAAGGAACATAAAATGTTTATCAAAATATCTAAGTAAATCAACAAAGAAAAGTTGTGTTATATGAAAACTCTAAATAAAATAATTCAAAGAATCAATAAATATATAGAGGACTATAAAACATTTTTTTTTTTTTTAAATAGGGGATTAAATCAAATATACACATTTGTTAAGTTGTAGGGAGATTTAAATTTAAAAAAAAAAGAAGTGTAGGGGGAAACAAGGCATCATGGGAAGGGAGAAGCACATTAAGGGTTTTGTAAGCAAAAAGCAAGCAAGATAAACTTTATATTGCTATTACGAGGGTTACAAAAATGAAAAAGATTCAACCGAAAAAATAATTGATAGCATTCAAAATGAAAAATTTCCTCTAATTCTACTGACTGTATAAATAAATTATATGTGTATAAGAAACTTAGTGCTAAAGATCTATCAATGAACTTAAAAATTGTTGCAACATAAACGGAAACTGTTACAAAGGATATCATACATGCAAAAGTAACAAACATTATAAATTACTAATTTTATCCTATCAAAAAGTATCATATATAAGCCTGCTCTATCTGGGGAGCTCGACAAATAGATTCGATGGTGTTCACAAAGTGGTTGAAATTCCCATTGTTTATGTGATTATTTCATTGAGTATATGTTGTATGGTATCGTGCGGTTATAGTTAAATGCGTTATAAGATTTTGCCTCAAGATGCCACACAGTTTTTCAGATGAAAGTGTTTGTATCTTAAAATAGATGCTTTCAGCTACATAACAAAAAAATTTATGGAATATGTGCAATAGTTTCAAAATTTTTGGCAGAATGTACCTTGTGGTTCTAGGCACCTTATATGTACTTGCTGCTTTGTAAACAGCTGTGCCACCACCAAAGCCTTCATCAGATGATGACCGTGGGGTCAGGCATGATTTGGGGGGCTAAGACATATCAGGACCACTAAACCAGGGCACCCAGCAGTACCTTATGATACCACCAGGCTTTGTTGGGTTTTCATCAGTTTGAGAATGCCAAATGAAAATGCAGCCTTTTCATTTCCTCCTATATTCAAAACTTCCCAGTTGATGTTCATGAGCCTAATCAAATTCCCTATATATTTATAAATGTCAGAATTGTGAGTATAGTTTTACTATGGTAAACGGTAGCACACAGAAAAGAAATAGTGGCAAATATGTTTTTTTTCAAGTTTACATAGTGACGTCTCAGGGTGTTAAACATACATGCTAAAAATGTGCATCTCAAAGTGATTAGATACAAAGGGTTATTAAGTTTTTGATGAGAAAAATGTCATGTAAAATATGTTATGTAACTAAATGACATGTCACATATTAGAAAAGCATAAAATGAACTAAGCTCCCATGAAGCCAGTGCAATCTGAGATAAGAATCATGTGACAAAGCTATTTTGGAAGGTTATTAGGATCATACAAACAGTTTGGAATCATAATTACAAGCTGATATGCCTTTTTCTTTTTTTAAAAACGAATCAAGGGACATTTCTCATTCCCCAACCATGCTCAAAATCCATGGCCCCTGCAATCTCAGGAAATAAAAACAGATTTTGTGCTTGTTCAAATACTTAGAGCCATACTTTTTCATCAATGATAATTTTGGCAACTGTTCCATATAGCATTGAGAACTTTTAGAGATACAATGTGGACAGACATGAGTAAATACATAAATGTATGGGGAAAAAAAGGGAAAATATGTCTCAATCGAAAACAAATTTCTGGATCTGCCCCCAAATCACGTCTTCCTTACCCCATTGTCCACTCTTCCACAAGATTACATTGAAATTCATTGACAATCTTTGGAGATATTGTGTGGACAGACATGACTTTTGGCAATATTAGGTGGTGTTGACATAAGTACTATGTAAGAGAACTGAGTTCGGTATTTCTGAGATGAGGTGTTAGTATTACTGATACTATTGTTCGGACTGAGATCCTCATCTTGGTTGTCATTTCCACAACGTTTCGGCCGATGTACTCTCCGGCCTTCTTCAGGTGTCAAGTTTTGTCGGTAACTTACCGGAACTATTGAACTGAACCCTTTATTTGATCCACGGGGGTATACTGTCCTCATTCCACTATCCATGTCCTAGAAATTATTTCGTGGTTAATTTTTCAGTTGTGAAAAATTAACCACGAAATAATTTCTAGGACATGGATAGTGGAATGAGGACAGTATACCCCCGTGGATCAAATAAAGGGTTCAGTTCAATAGTTCCGGTAAGTTACCGACAAAACTTGACACCTGAAGAAGGCCGGAGAGTACATCGGCCGAAACGTTGTGGAAATGACAACCAAGATGAGGATCTCAGTCCGAACAATAGTATCAGTTATGTAAGAGAAGTATCTAATCACTCCTTCCATAGCCTATTGTCTACCATTTCACAAAATTTCATTGAAATACATTAAGAACTTTCGGAGATATCGTGTTGAAAGATGGAAAGAGTGAATGATGGAAAGATGCAACCGAATACACACACCTCTCCAACTTGTTGGCAGAGGTACAAAATAGGATTGCACCACATTTTTATCATTTTTATAGTTGGAATTTTTTGCTAAAAATAAAAGCTAATAAAAGCTAATACAGGGTTGAAAATATTCCTACTAACTTATGAAGAATTGTTTATAGTTATACAATTTGAGCAGTATAAGTTACAGAAATGTTCATCAGAACACTATTCTTCACTTTATATTTTCTTACAAGAGTTTTAATGAGCCTAAAACCAGAATTTATATCTTAGATTAAAGCCAGTTTAATGTTCTACCATGAAAGAATTCAAATTGGACAACTTTAAATGGTTTGTTATAAAATAAAAATGCATTTTATTTTTCTATCAACTAGTATACCTGTAGTTCTAATACTATTATAACTTTAATTATAGAATGAATAAAGCAAAAACAAAAAACTGTATGAAAGACTGTCATTTACAAGAGCTGAACTTATTTTTTAAAAGTGTGTTCAACTCATAAATATCTTTATAAGTTCAAAGAACAGAAATCTTCAAAAGGACACTGAAATCAATATAAAAATATATTGATAACATGTTAGTCCATATTTATAATTTCAGTATACAAAAATAAAATGTATTTTGGTACCACTAAGTTTCAACAAGAACATGAACAATTAAGATTAAACCAATAACTAGAATATCTATTTAACTAAAATCATTCAGAATAATTGGGCAAAATATGTATAGTATATGTATGCTAACAGAATAGCATTGGACTATATTTGTATATATTATGTATATTTTATTTCCCTAATTTCAAGCTCTATCATAAAAAAAAATCAATAAGATAAAATGAAAACATTTAAACAAAATAATGGGTGTGAAAACCAAGCCATGCAAAAATTTAAAGAAAAAAAAGAATGACAAAATGAAACATGCAAGGAATATGTCAAAATGTCTTAATTGAAAACTAGCAACAGTCAAATATTTTTTGAAAAGTTAATTTTCATATCATTCACATACAGCAATGTTTTCAGCCAAATACACAAGGCCAGATGAATGTCACATCAGAGATGTAGAGGATAGCAAATATGAAACAGGAATGATCCCTTTAGACATTCATAAGTTTTCTTGTCATAAAGCCATTATCTTCAATCTGTTTTAATCCCATTGTATGCTAAAACTGCTGGTGTAAACAAATATAATTAGATCCTTAACAGCTCTATCAAAACTAATGAAAAATAGTTTATAGAAGTTTCAAGGGCAATAAATGAGTTTAGATTTCAGTATCCAAATCCCAACTCTAAAAGCTCATTCTACTACTGACTTTGTCTTCAAAATGTTCCTTGGGTACAATGGGACACAGAGGGAAGAGAATGCGGTAAGAGAAGCAACATATGATAGTAGCTGAAGTTAATATGAAAAATAGAATTAGTAATAGTGAAAAGTAGGGAAAAAAAGAATATCAGCAGTTTATTGTAACAGTGTCAGAACACTTGCACTAATACCAGCACTGTTACAGAATAGGTCGATAAAAGGATACTTTCTCCTGGTTTCTTAGTTTCTTGTTCCATTCCAGGTAATGCTGCAGCCACCCGACGGAACAGCTGCAAGGTAAGAAGATCAATGCATAGTGCATTACTAAACAATAAATAATCAACATAATACAAACATCATAAAATCTGAGTGCGTAGTGATAAATATATGAATAATATAGTCTTGAGTTTAATTAGAAAAGATTACTGTGTGAATTCAATTGATGTATTAAAACATGACAAGTCTATATGAGCCTATTTTTAAGAATAGCTACAATTCCTGCCCTTTGTAATGTGCAAGTTTATTTCTTATCTTAGAGATTCTGCAGCAAAATGAGAAGCTTTTGAAGTTTAATGTTTAAAATAAAATTTTACAAAAATAAACAAGTAAACCTACTTACTGAAACTCAACATTTTAAAAGATATTTTTGAGATAATGCTGTTTATACAGATCATCACACTAAGTGGTGTAATCTTGATTAGATGAATATATGCAATTATGCTTTTAACACAAAATGTTTTTTTTATGTATTTCTATTTATTTTTAGGTTATTAGTGTATTTGGAATGAATTCACTTCCCTTTTAGAGTTGATATTAAAGGCATTAATACCGATAGAGTGAATTACTAAGGTTGATAGTTATGCAAGACATTTTATACAAATATTGTATTTTGTATTATACGTAGATTGGAATCATATCAAAATACTAATCAGAGTAAGATGAATTATTCTGAAAATATTGAACATGATTTTCTTTCACAGTGCAGCTTATTTGGGCAGTGTAACTGGTAGCATCTTTTCCTTTTCAGGTATTCCTGCCTCTGTGGAGAGAAATGTTAATACTGACCAGTATCAGTTATTCAACCTCCTATGACATTTAAAATTAATGAAGTTAGGAATACTCTTAATATTAGGGCTATCAATGAATTTATTGCAAACATTGTCCCTCTGCTGCTTTTTTTATAAACCTGCTCACTAGGCAAGGGGATACTATTTGTCTGAAATCATTGATTTTACAGAACAAATGCTTGTACACACAATCTAGATGAGACTTTTTACTAATAACTTTTTCTTACAATTCTTTCAGATCAATGAAATAAAAGACTTAATAAAATATATTTGTTTAATTCACTGAGAAAGTTTACTATGAAAATGAATGAGAAGACAGACAAAATTATGTTAATGCCATCACCGTTATGTACTTGATAAAATTCAGTATAGCCGATGTTAGATCTCAACAACATACTTATAGATAAAAAATATATGAGTGAAGAGCATTAATGAAGTGAATAATCTTCCATGAGAAGCACATGCAAAACATGCACATGTAAGACAGGCTTCCCAATTCAATAGCTCTCAGACAAAATTAATTCCTGAGGAATACAGCCTTTAGCTATTTGTTTATTTTTACTGGAACAGCAGCCAGTCACTGTCTGCTTTTGTCATCTGAGTGATAGCAGCATTTACTATTCTGATTGGCACAAAGGAATTGGTTGAAAGGCAGATTTAAAAAATGGATGACAGCACAAACATTAAATCAATGAATGACAAAAAGTTTAGAAATAGCATGCTGTATGAAAGAGAGCAAAAAGATAAAAATCAAGTGCTCAAGTCAATAGAGCAAGAGAAAGAATGAGTTTCCTCATTTTGTTGCTGGAATCTTCATTCTGCATTAGCAATTTGTTGATTCTTACTCTTATATAAACACTTCTCAGCAACTAATAATCTCAAAACTAGAGCCTTCAAAAGATAATCATTTTTATTATGTCCACAACCTGAGAAACTATGACAGACACTAAAATTACATTGGTTAATCATGAAAATAATTCAAGAAACTATGAAAAGGTTATTGCATTAATGAGCAATAGATTGCAAAAGTTTATACACGTATGTTAATGTTCGATATTCAATAGAGACTGCATCACACAGGAATAATGAGAGACTTTAAGCAGGAACTTACCTGTTTAACATTGTATCCTGCTTTTGCACTAGTTTCAATAAACATCACACTTAATTCTTTAGCTTTTCGTTCCCCTTCTTCTGTTGTTACTTGTCTGTAAATAATAGAAAATCCACTGAAATATTTTCTTCAACCACACAGTTCTTTTTTCATGGCATCAAACATCAAGCATATGATTCTATATACCTACCAAAACAACATCTATATTGTTTTGGTAACAGAAATTTATTTACTTTTCAATAAATTGAATCATTGAATGCTTGATATTAAAAGCCTTAAAACTAATTTACTACACATTTCAATTAAATTAGAGGCCAAACAATTTTGAAAACTTGAAAAAAAGTGTTTTTAAAAAGTGTCTCACCTCTTTTCTGAAAGGTCTGTTTTGTTTCCTACAAGCATTATTATGACATCACTACCTCTTTCTGTTCGTACATCATCAATCCATTTGGAAGTTTGTTGAAAAGAATTAGCATCTAAGATAAAGAGAACATTCAGTTACAAAGTAAGAAAGATTTAGCAAATAGTGAAATGATAAGCCATATAAAATATTAAAAGTTTTATACATTACAAAATCTGCTTAAGCATCAAATTTGTCTTGAACATGCATGCTATTACACAGTATGCAGGAAAACTTTTTATTGGAATTCAAATTGAATTTGCACTATTTCAAAACAGAAAGAATCTACTTCTTACATGTAAGATGCTTTCAAAGAACTTCAGTAAATAAAAAGATATATCACAAAATTGATCATTTTAACTGTATACAGGAAAATAGCAACTTTTGATTTGTAATATATTATTATTTCATGCTTTGTTAAAAAAGGCAATTCAGAGGCTTGCTATATTATTGCTGTGTATCACTTTTCTGAAATGAGGCTGCATTTCTATCATAGAAAAATCAAAACTGGGGTACAGCATGTTACGTTTTTACTAAGAAACTCTCTATTTCTGTAATTTCTGTAAGAAAAATTCATGGATCCAACCCAAAAGTTAATCAATTCTTCCTTAGCCCAAGGACTACCCTTCAACAAAATGTCATTGGAATTCATTATGAACTTTTGGAGATATTGTATTGACAAATATAAGTGAATAGATAAATGTATGAAAAATAATGAAAATATATCTCTCAATCGAAAAATAAATTCTTGGATCCGCCCCCAAGTTTAGCCAATTCTTCCTCACCCCATGGCCTATCCTTTCATGAAATTTAATTGAAATTCATTATGAACTTTTGGAGATATTGTTTGGACATATAGCTACGATGCAGGGGAGATAACTATAAAAATTCCTGGATCTGACCCAAAATATAATCACTACTTCTGTAGCCCATTGTCCACCCTTACACAAAATGTCATTGAAATTCATTGAGAACTTTTGGAGATAATGTGTGGTGTAGACATATAGCTATAATGCAGGGGAGGAAATAATTTCTGGATCCACCTAAAAATTGAATCACTTTCCCTGTAGCCCATTGCCCACCTGACACAAAATGTCATTGAAATTCATTGAGAACTTTTGGAGATTGTGTGGACAGACAGACACAAGTTAATACATATACCTCTTCCAACTTTGCTGGCAGAGGTAATCAAAACATCCAAAATAAATGGAATAGCTCATACTTTACAAGTGGGGTGTCTTAAACTTTTCGGAAGTACTATAGCTAAACATTCATAATTTATGACTGTTCAGCTAGTTTAGGATTGTCTGTTTATCTCTACTTATGACTCATAAGTGTGCTGACTAATATATACTGCGACTATCAACCTTGTACAAAGGCCAGTTGTAGAATTATCTCAGTGCATACATACATGCACAACCACACAGATATTTTTTCCAGCTATTTAAAAAAAGGATTTTTTTCAATTGATATATATATATATAGATAGATAGATAGATAGATATTTGGAGATTTCAAAAATCACTTACTTGTGATATCATATACAACCACAGCAACTGATGAGTCTCTAATATAGCTGGGGATTAAACTTCTGAATCGTTCTTGACCAGCTGTGTCCCATAACTGCAGTCTTATCTGTAAAAGACAATGGAAATAAATATACCTCCTTCACTGAAATGTATTTCATTAGCACTTTAAGAAATTCATCATTTGAAGCTTAAAGTCTGAATAATGTTTGTTTTTATTAAAACCATACAAGTATGTCAACCAATATAAATACTTTTTTCAACCTAAGAGCTAAAGTTAATATTTGAAGCATATTTTTTATAAATGATCAATAATCACTTGATGCTTCTGAAATACTACTGAGGAGAAAGACATCAACAAAAAGATTGTCATATATACAGCAACAAAGAAAAGCAAAGAAATAACAAGAGATAAACAAAATTATAATCCCGGATAAAGGATCAAGCAAGAATGGAGGAAAAAGAAAAAAAAAAACTATATTATGGTAATCAGTCAAAAGTAAAAAGGATTTTCATTAAAAAAAGCGTCAATTAGTTATTTTGATTTGGGGGAAGAAAGATTTTTTTTAGTAATAAGCATACATTTTATAGAATAGCAGTTTCTATCACTTTCAGATTGTATACTAGGTTCCATGACCGTTGTCTGGAGAACTAAGTTTGAAAGCATTTTCTAGGTAACTAGAACATGCTGATCAAAATTAGCTGGTGTGACACTTTCAAAAATTTGGGCATAGCTCAGACACCTTTTCATAACGGCTTCTGTTTAGTAATCCTTGGTCTGATGGATGTAAAATATGATAGTTAAAAACATAATACAAAGCCTCCAAAAAGTATAACTATATAAAAAATGAATGGCTTCTAACTTTATTACTGTTAATATCTGATCGATACGTTGTATAGTTATACTTTTTGGAGCCTTTGTATGCTGTGTTTAAATACCATATTTTATAACCGTCAAACCAAGGATTACTGCAATTTTCACTCAATATCTCGCATTTTACTAATATTCCAAATCATATAAACATGTTATTTGTTTCAAATGTGGTAGAAAGTTAGAACTTAACAACCACTACAATAAAACATAATAAATTTCGCCCTATCCTATTTTTAGAACAAGTCATGTGACCTTATTTGTAAATTTTTAAGCCTTAATCTGGAAATGATACCATACTTTTATTTGTGACCTGCGACTAACCTGAGAGCCAAATAATAATATAACAGTGTCTTGGGCCCTAATGATTTATGGGTTCTGCTGACCATGCATGCGCATGAGTTTTCCCCTTGTACATGCGTACGCACGTATCAGAGTCAGCCTCTTCGGCCAGCAGCAGCGGCTTCGAAAAGACGTATAGTGTACATAGAGTATGTGAATGGAGTTGAACCAACATATAAAACCACCAGACTATGTACAAGAACATTACCGATGTTATGCGTGAACTTCAAGACATAACTAAAGGTAACTTTTTAATTATCTTGCTCTTTTGTTGGTTGTTATCAACCTAAAACAAACCCAAAGTTGCTACAAACTTTGTTAGGCCTAGGATTTTAGGGCAAGTATCAATTAAATTGTATCTGCAATCACAAAACAATCTATAGTGACTTTTAAACCTCATAAGCAAAGCTGATTTTAATTTGTGCCGATTCCATTTTCCATTAGTTCTTTATACCTTCTGTCTGTATACAGTCAAAACCACTTATTGTTGCAAAGAAGAGAAAACTTGAAGATGTGACTGATTCATTAACTGGGGAAGGAGGAAATTGTATTCTTTGCAAACAACATTGTGATGAAAAACACAGATTACTCTGCTATGTCTGAATTACAGGATCTAGCACTGAAATGGGAGTGTTTGGATAAGTTTCACAACGTTTACAATACAGTAGATTGGGCTTCAGGACCTAATGGTAAACTGGCATAGACATTGCAAAAGAAAGTTTGCCAATATCTCTATGAGCAGTAAGGTGGGAAAACTTCCCGAAAAGCACCTTTGCATTTGGTGTATGCTGCCGAAAGACTAAACAAGATTCTTGGGAAAGTTTCAAATGGCACACTTTTACCTTGAAGAATTTGAAATGAGAAGCCGCATTCTGAAAGTGATTGATGCTACTCCTGATCCATTTGCATCACAAATTAGATATCATCTGTCTTGCTGGAAGAAATACGTGAATTCTGTATATGCAACTGGCAACCTGTCATCTGAGCAAGTTCACCTTCAACATGTTCAACGACAGGAAGTCAAACCCATGTTCACAAAGCACAGCAAGAGAGCTATCTTTGAGAATGGGGAACCTAGGACTTTGAAAGGATTGCTACAAGATTACACAAAATTGCTTCAAAACTTTGGAATCGATGGCAGAGGCATTAAGACTTCGGTCATCAAAGAAATTCTCCTGGCGAAATTTGGTAGCAAAATTGGCTTTCATAAGAATAAAAGCACAATAGTTTATGACAGAGATGCAGGAGGGAGTTACCTCAAGGCAGCAATCAACTGTTGGGGTATAGATGACGAATCATTAAATATTGTTTCTCGAAGAATTTGTGCAAGTATCCAGGGAGAGAAGCCTCTTACTTGGCCGCCCTATGCTGATTAACTGATAGATAGTGACGGGCCATCACTTTGAGTTCGAAAATTAGTAACATGACTTAGGTCACCAACTGCTATCCAGTTTGATAGGCCCATTGAAAACCCAGCTATAAAAAGCATATGTTCTATCCTAGAAACTTTGATAACAAGACAGAGAACATCTTTCCAAACCCAGTTATCAGTAACAATGCATAGCCTGACAAGAAGTAGAGAGAAAATATACTTATTACACTGTTTTGGACTTGGCATGAGTTACGTCTTGAATCTTCATGAAGCATGGGTAAAACATGAAATAGAAAAAAAGCTAGATTTGCCCAGATGAAATAGCAGAGGCATATCCAGCTACAATAATTGTGGATAATAATGACTTTAAAGATCTAACAGGTGGAACAACTTCACATCATACCACATTGGTTGGAAATTTCCACTCTCCCAGAAGAATGTGCTGCATTCATGTCTAGTTTGTTCTCGCAGTCCATGACAGGGAAGCCAGATTCAGAAACTCCCTTGGACTTGTGGATCGAATGCATGATGAACAAGGGATCAAAACTGAAGGCTGACTGGAAGAGACTTTTAAAGAATGAGAAAAGCTTGCTTTCTCATGTCAAAAATGACATGACTGATGTTCCCAAAAGTAGAATTATGAAGAGTGATACCATGGAAAATAGAGCTATGAGTAAGACAGTTAGTCTAGCAGAGAAGCAACCAAAATTCAACTTGTCAAGTCTGTTTGAAAACTGAGTTACTGAGGAATGCCTTGCAATATTCAACATAAATGGGACCCTCCGAAAATGCCAAAAGTCTTAGATAGTGCATCAGATGGATTTCATTGAGTTGCAGGTTGAGGTAGACTACATTGCACTAATTGATATGGGGTACTTATGATGGAAATCTTCCCCTCTGTTGAAGACAAAACCCAGTACACTTAGTCCAATTGGTCTCAGAGGATATTTAATTTGATATGTAAAAGACACCAAAATGCAAGAACAATTGTCTGTGTCAACGATTACTATGATGACATTGTTAACATCAAAGATAGTGAGCTTGCAAAGAGATCTGGCGGCAGTTATGTTAGTGGTTCAAGAAACATCGACCCACTCAAAAGTGGCAAATTTCCTACAAAAAGGAATTCCGATTAAATATTTGCAAAAAGAGAAATAAAAGGAGAATACAGTCCTTTTTTAAAGAAGAATTTGCATCCTTGGCTGAAGAGAAAGAGATGAAAGTTATCTACTCAGTCTGTGATGAATGTGAAGATGTTTCTGTGTCACCCCATCGATGCATTACCGTAGACATTCTGAGGCTGACACCGTGCTATTATACATTTATAGAAAGATGAGAGCAATGGGGATCATGGATGAAATAGTAGTTGATGCAGAGGACACAGTTGTCATGATGTGTGCTTACACTGCCTATAAGATAAATGGATCTCTTGGGTTAAAACAACAATGGTCTATCTACGACTGCAGGGAAATTTGTATGTGAGAAATGGCCGAAGTCATCATAGCTCTTCATACTAACAGTGGAACTAGGTAGTCCAAACAGTCATTTTTGGGGGCGAAAATGTCACAGTAACACTAATTTTTCCCTGTTTCTTAAGTGTTCATTCTCCATAATGTTGACTAATACAAAACTGTTATGCATGCCATAATAAAGAATGTCCAATTCTGAATCTGTTAGTGTCTTATTTGTCACCGTTTGACTTAAAAGCAATTTTACAGCGAATTTTCAATTTAATGTGTTTACAGTGCCCAAACTACGCTGTGACGTTTTTTTTACTGTGGTCGAAAAAAGGGTGTCTATAAATAAATGATTGCTGACACCTCCTCTTTTGATGTATGTCTTTGGAACCAATATCACCTAGTAGAAAAATGAATGTTCTTTAGTTTCATTTAAAATTTAAGCAAGTATACAATGTCTACATATTAAAAAAATGATGGCTTTTCAGTTTTATAGGGTGTTGAAAAGGCCATTTCGTGTAAGTGTTCAATTTGCTGCGAGTCCGCAAATGAATAAATAATCATAATTAGTGAACTAATAGAGTAGAGAGACAAATGAGGTATCAAAATGTTCAGAATAACAAGGCCTAGAAACAGGCAGCAGATGTATAAGATCTTCCTGTAAAAACTTATTGGAGTACCTAGTGGAACAGATGCAAATTTTAAGCTACTTTGGTCAAGGAAAGAAGAGTAACAAAATCGAATAACTTTAAATATTTTCTTTCATCTGTTGGAAACCTTTATGCTTTGAGGAAGTTCTTTTGTGATACTATGGTTACGCTAGATTTTACAATTACACAACAGATACATTTTATCAGAATAAGTACTTCCATTTTTTGCCTTGAAATGGAAACAAGGAGATAATGGTCGAGAGAAATGCCAGATGGTGGAGGGACGAGCTGCTGACAGGTTGGTTTGAGTACACTTGCTGACCGTAAGTGAAAACTGGCAGCATCATCAGCAGGGCTTTTGATCGGCGGTTGTTAAATTGAATATAGGCGTACCCCGAGGTGAGTGGAGAAGGCACCAGTGGAGTTCAGTGTCCCCTACATCCGTCAGACCCAACCCTAGAATTGAGGCTTGCCCGTAAAAGAGTAGATTTTGATCCACCTGCCTGGCAAACTCTTGTCGCTTTGATATCTGAGGCGGAGAAGGCAAAAGCATTGTACTGCAGTATGGTAGAACCAGGAAGCAACTTATTGAAGTCCCACTGAAGACAGAGCTTGGTTCTACTTTCTAGTCTGTAGCCTTTAATTCTCAGCGAGGCTGCCAGTAGTGGACTGCAGAGATCTTCTCAGAAAAGCAATAATCCTGACCTGAAGCAGATTTTAGAAGTACTGTATCGCATTACCTCCCGCATCAGACAGAAGACGATATATTAACTTGATCTATTAAATGCTTTGTTATTGTTATAGCAGCGTAACGTGTTGCTGTTTCCAGCAGTCTTGACTTAACTGCTACTGTACACCCGCCTTCGGTTTTTGCAGACGCTTCAAATCCAGCGCCAAGACTTTGTCCATTGATCTTTGAACACAACATGGGCGTGGAGTGGATGGCGGAGGTCGAACGGTGTGGTGGTACACATTTGTTTATTGTTGCATTCTACAAAATTTACAAATAAGGTCACGTGACTTGTTCTAAAAATAGGATAGGGCGAAATTTATTATGTTTTATTGTAGTGGTTGTTAAGTTCTAACTTTCTACCACATTTGAAGCAAATAACATGTTTATATGATTTGGAATATTAGTAAAATATGGTATTTAAACATTTATTTGAACGTATCGATCAGATATTAACAATAATAAAGTTAGAAGCCATTCATTTTTTATATAGTTATACTTTTTGGAGGCTTTGTATTCTGTTTTTAACTATCATATTTTACATCCATCAGACCAAGGATTACTAAACAGAAGCCATTATGAAAAGGTGTCTGTGGGTTATGCCCAAATTTTTGAGAGTGTCACACCAGCTAATTTTGATCAGCATGTTCTAGTTACCTAGAAAATGCTTTCAAACTTAGTTCTCCAGACAACGGTCACGGATCCTTGATATTTGACTCTACTATACTTGCAAGGACCAATTGTTAGGTGAAAACACTTTTTCCTTGAACTGGAATCATAAAAGTCATTCTCTGTAGACAGGAAATCTCAACTTATGTGACCCATAATCAAGTGCTATACTTGCATACACTTCCCTTTCATAGAGTTGTGTAGCAGTTTGTTGGTAATCAAATACTATTGTGATGAATAGAAAGATATGCAGAATAATATTTGGATTAAACTGCATTATGTACAATACAATTTAGAGTGATTACTAATTACAAAAATTGCATACAGAAATATATGAGTGAAAAAAATTCTAAAAGAAAAATATTGTACAAATATTCAGCAATTAAAAATGATGACTAAATTTGAAGCAAAAGAGCTCAGAATGTTGAGTTGTACTGTGTATTTGATCTTCATTGCCTTATAAATATCTCACAAGAGACAAAATTGTCTATAAAAGATTGGGACATAAATAGCTTTGTCCATTCCCATACATACATGACTTAGGCTCAAACTGAGTTTCCAATTCAGATTAATGGAGCTGACAAGCATTTTATGCATATGGCCATAGGGATAAATATTTATTATGGATTCATCTAGCGACACAAGACAATGTGTCCCCTCAGATCATTTATGCATGGCTATACTTAACACTTTTTCATAATCCTTGCTTTTCTTTGATCATTTGGCAAAAATTCAGTCAATTTCCTTGCAATATACATGTATTTAGACATAAACCAGAACTTTAATACTCTTGAAATTCACTTTAGAAAGTATAGAAACTTAAAAAGCTTGCATACATAGGAACAACAGCATCAATAAAATTAGTCTAAACATAGATTGTACAATATAAAAATCTAATTTTGCATTCTAACCATTCAGACTTAAAAGTATAAGTTGATAAACACAATACATATAGACTTACAAGTTAATACAAATATCTAAGCAAGCAATAAACAAAACTAGTGAGAAGCATGAAAATAGGACAATATTGTTTCAATAAGAGGAAACATAAAGAGTAAGCTTCTATTCACCATCTATTGTAAATCATCAGTTTAGATGCAGTATTTTATTTATTTCAGCATTTCATCTACCGAGTTATTGGTTCTGTTGCTATTGTTGGAAATACTACTACTATTCACCAGTAAATACTGCTTAAGAATAATAGTAGAATAAACTTTCTAGTTAAAGATAAAAAGTGGAATTCACTAAGTACTGAGTAAGGCTAATCAGATCAATTCATGTATTTTATTCTTTTCAGTTAATGACATGTATATTCAGTGATGAGATAAACAAAAAGTAATCAATGGTACAATCCAAGTCTACAGCTATGCAAACATTTTTAGACTGTGACCAAAGAAATTGTTTGTTCCAGGGTTTCACTAAAATTAATTAATTTAAAAAATGCATCTACCAAAATATATACATTAAAACAATAAGGTTATCATGAAATAATTTTCAACTAAAATACTACCTGTTGTCAAAAGGAAAAAGTAAGGAAGAGAGAGTAAATTAATGACATAAACAAAATCACAACTTATAATCTACTATGCTTGTCTTTAACCCTTTCAAGACTCTTGGGACATATACATCAAGATTTCTATGACTGCTGGGATATATATATCCCATAGATCTCTTAAATATCTACAGACATTTCATTTCAGGCATTAAGCACCTTATTAGGTTAGTCTTGGAAAGGTTAAGCTAAGCCTACGCTCTGCTCCAAATCCTTCCTCAGAGGGTTTATTAGGTTTGAAGTTGTATTTTTTTCTTTTTACTACCTTTAATGCTTGTCAAGTCATTTTCTTTGCCATCAAAAAATATTTTAGAGAAAAACCTATCCTTTTAATATATATTTTTTTTTTAGATATACACTAAACTGAGCAAATTAGCTTGTTATTAAGAAAATACATTATTTTTGGCTTTTAAGGTAATTATTTTTATGTAAATTTCACTGTTTTTTTTCATAAAAGCAATTGATTTGTAGAGGTGTGTCCTTTGGGGAAGGTTATCACATGCTACCAAGACTGATTAACATGATCTTTTGCACTCATTCATCCAAATATATTAGTAGTCTTTTTTTCAACTCCTTATTTGGCAATTCATGTGAAAGACTTTTTGAACATCCTGCAAGATCACAAACAAAATAAATTTATCATATATATCATCATCAGCAGCCTTAACCATCTTCCATGACGACCGTGATTGTGCTGTCCTCTGCCATGTCTTACCGGCAAATCTTTCTATCTCATCCCTTCATCTTGTATCTGGTCTTTTCTTACTGTGTTTACTATCCCATGGGCATCAATCAGTTAATCTTTTGCTCCATCTATTATCATCTCTTATTGCTAAGTGTCCAACCCATCTCCATTTTTGTTGCTTAATTATTAGTATAATATCCTTCACTCTACTCCTCCCTCTGGTCCATGTTGATCTTTGTCTATTACTTGAGTTATCCCTAGCATTGCTCTTTCCATGCCTCTCTCTGCGATTCTAAGTTGGTTTTCAGTTAGTTTTGTTAATTTCCATGTTTCGCATCCGTTAAGTCATAGCTGGTATTATGTATTCATTGTATACTTTACACTTTAAGGACATTGACAAGGTGCTCTTCAATATGTCTATTCATACCAAATGATTTCCAGCCAATCGTTATTCGTCGTTTTATTTCACTTTCATGATCTTTCTCTAACTCTTAACTGTCCTAGGTAAACATATTCATCAACCTCTTCATAGGCCTCACCTTCTATTCGTATGGTCTTTTTAGGGACTTTATCATTAAACATTACTTGTGTGTTTGTTTTGTTCATCTATAAGACTACCTTTTTTGCTTTCCCTATTTAGATCAGTCAACATGTTTTGTAATTCTTCTGACGTTATGGAAACATCATCATCGAATCTCAAATGGTTTAAATATTCACTGTCTACGTTTATTCCCATCCCTTCCCAGTCAGTTTTCGAAAGACATTTTCAAGGCTCACTGTAAATAGTTTAGGTGATATTGTATACCCTTGTCTTACTCCTTTTGCTATCTTTATCTTGTTTGTATCTTTATGCAATCTTCTTATTGCTGTGCCATTTTCGTATATATGTTCTGAATGACTTGTATATAATTCTCATTAACACCTTGAATTGAAGACTGCCAAGTCAAATGCTTTTTCATAATCTTCAAAGGCCAAAGTTGTTTGTTGTATTCTAATTACTTTTCGATTAGTTGAAATATATATATATTTCACACAAACATGTGAAGAGTGGACTGCACATACTGGAGTCTTCAGCACTGCAAAAGAGCTTCTGAAGATGCCGAATGAATCTGCGTCAAGGCTTATCTTAATGATAATAAATGTTTGAGATGTAACACACTTTTCTCAATGTTTCAATTCCACATTGTTAAATTACCTTACATACACACAACAAACATACATATGAAATCAAATAATGGATAATTTTATATCAGACAGA
>VCCN01001809.1:1897649-1945012 GCA_006491835.1 Architeuthis dux
ACTACTACTACTACTACTACTCCTAAGAGCTATGGTCACAACATACCAAAATGATAAAGGTTTTTTTTGTTTTTTTTTTTCTCTACACACTGGGGCTGGGGAAAATTAAAATCTTTAAAAACATTTGTTTTTTTTTCTCATATAGTAATTGCAATAACTAGCACTCAAGATATAACCAAGATGGTTTTGAATGTAGGATAACTTTACTTTTGATTTGCTTAAAAATCTTTTTAACAATTTTAATTAATAAAATGGGGTGTCAAATAGTCTCTCAGTACAGTATACTTGATGAACAGTGTGACCCTTTTTGTTTTTCTGTTCCTAACACTAGACTCTTCCACTTAGGGGTAAAAATGTTGCCGATAAAATTACCTCCTAACTACTATTTGAAACAGTGGACTCTTCAACTGAAACAAATTCACTATTTTTGTTTCTTTAAAAAAAAAGAAAAAAATGGTTTCGTAGAAATATCCATGTATTTTTTCATGGGTATTAACTAGTATGAAAACAAGATTTTTTTTTCAGGTACCATACTGCATATAGTACTAATAAACAGCAATGTAATTCCTTGGTAGGGAACTGGCCGTAGGAAATAACTGATGAATTTATTCAAAGGCTTTTGTCCAATATTTATTTACATACAGTACAAAAACAGAAGCTTTTTTAGAAAATATATAATTTCAAGCACTAAAATTCAAATAATTAATCACTGCTACCCACAACAGACCAGTTTAAACACTGTTGCTGGATTTAGGTTATTCATGTGTTCTGACATTTATATGTATCTATGTATCCTGACTTCGCCCAGCTCTTACCGTTCATAGTAGAAACTTGAAATTTTGAACACATACTCCCCACAAATAGGTTTTTAGAGGGGGATCACAGCCCAACAAAAAGGCAAGAGAAGTAACTTTTTAATTGATCATCCCAAGGCATATATGTGTGGTTGAGATTCATAATTTCCCTTGGAATGTTTTATTTTATATGACTCATAAAATAAAACATTCCAAAGGAAATGTTTTATTTTATGAGTTTAAATAAATAGCTGTAGTAATGTATCATTAAACTTCAATTTTTCAAAAATCAAATGCCATTTTTCAACAGAACTGTCTATAAAAATGGAAAAGAAATATCACAAACAATTCAAATACAAAAAATAATCTTTTAATATGTTTGTGAATCATCCTGAACTGCAAGTACTTAATTATGTTGTAGATCTTAATATCTGAGCATAGGTACATACAAAGATTGCCAATGTAGATTGTTCTGTATTGATTAATGGAAATGCCAACACATCATGGATTCCCATTCTGGTAACAGATTCTTCACAATATTACCATGGCAACTGCTCTTTTTGGCCCTCTGTCATAATGCCAAGCAACATGATCAACAATGTATTTTAGAAAAAAAAATTAAAAATAGAATGTTTATTACTGTTACATGTTAAAAAGGAGGAGACAACAAGATAAATCAGATTTTTAACTTTTCAATATAAGAATAATATTTTTGAAATACTGACATCTACAAAGGTAATTTTTGGAGTTTATATCATAGGTCATGGTAACATTCGTATTGTCTAAAATGATATTAAATTGAAACACAGAGTTAATAGAACAGTTCAGTTTTGCAATATGAAATTGACTAATGTCCATTTTTCAAACTTGCCACAACCATTGTTTCATATTATTTTACTTTTCTGTTTTGTACCACAATGAAAGTAAACTAGACCAATAATCATTGTTTATGGCAGATACCTTACCAAATATATACATTATACATTCAGCTTGAAACTTAAACCATGCTTCAAAATTAGAAAACTTAGAAATCAACATTAAATGCACAGTATTAGCTTAAAAGAATTGGCTTGGTATAGAGATTCCTTATGGTAAATAAACTAAAAACAGTTTAAATCTAAAGGTAAATACAATTTAACTTTTTAATAAGTACTCCCAATATTAATTAAAATTGTTGATTGTTTTTGTTTCTTTTCAGACCCTGAATAATCTTTATTAAAACTAATTTCAATTTAACCATTCACTACAAGTATTAAACAGAGCAATACCAGTTTGCCTTGCTAGTTATTAAATCAAAGATTAGTTGAGAATAAAAACAGAAATAAGTAAATTCAGAATCCAAATAAGTGTATGCTAATCATCTATATTTCCAATTCAAGTTATATCTATCTGTAAAAATCAGGAGATACAGAAGGAAATAATTCTTTAGGGGGTAGGTTGAAAGGATTCTGAAAAATACAAAAAATTATTATCAACCCTAGGTTTTCCCCAATATCCCAAACAGTTTTCTCTAGCCTATCAACAATCGTAAAAACATAAAAATCTATTTTTGGGGTACAGATAACTTCACTTACTTTCACAAAGTACAACTCATTGCCATCCTGATTATTATATTTATCACTCAAGAACCAAATGTAGATAAAAATAAGTTTCTACAAACTAGATCAAATTCAGTTAATTTATTTTCATGTCTGATGAATAGGAGAAAAAAAATCAGTGTGGGAGGGGGGGACACTGGATTCCATTTTTAATTCATTCAAAATACAGTTCAACAGTAGTTAATGGCAATTCTGAAAAAGTTATTTTAATCTTAAAAAATTCCGGACAATTTTACAGTGAATTAAAAAAAAGATATGCAAATGCAGTTATTTGCTGTGGCTTCCATCACAGATGAAATTCATTTATATTTTAATAATACCAAGGAGTGGTTATTTTCAGTCTGACAAAATACCAGTTCATCAGCAGCATTTACAAAGATGAAGAGAAATATATGAGCAATAACTCTCTTCAGCATCCATATTCATTGGCACAAATAATATGTCACTAATCAAAGTTGTATGCTGAAGAAATATGATTTCAACAAAACTGCTCTTTTCTGTAAGTTTCTTTCTTTCAATTCTTTCACAGTTCAAGAGAAATTAGTCAATTCTGGCTAAGAAAAACAGAAAACTAATTTTCAAAATTCAGAAAGGGTTTATTCAAAGAGAAAAGATGCAATTTGAGAGTTGAAGTTGATTATAAATCAATTGTAGGTTTCCTGCTTCAAAACAAAATACCAAACCAATAAATAACAAAATACCAGATAGAATGTTATCCTGGCAATAAACTCAATTTTAAATACTATCTTTTCTATAAATGATATTTTGTTAGTGGTACTAAAATGCTTAGAAGGAGGAGTTGTTCTTATTGTTATTATTAAAATTATTATTCTTATTATTATTGCTGTTATTATTTTCTTTTTCATGAGTTTTCATACCAGTAGTGACTGGTAGCCAGGGCTCAAGAAAGTGGCCGAGCAATGAATGCTGCCTGTCAGAACAAGAGTTTGTTCTTCGGAAAAGGAACAAAAAAGAAGGGGAAAAAAAAGGAAAATTAGAAAAATCACGGTTGTTTGATTTAAATATTTTGCACTTCAATATTAAAGGTTAAAAAGAGATTTGAAAACCATGTACACGTGCAACTGAACAGCTGCGTACCCAAGCGCGAAGCGACAAATTAAAAAAAAAAAAAGAATCGTCAACAAAATAGAAAAGTGAGAAACTGTAAAATTTTGAATGAACTAAAAATGTTTTTTGGTTGAATTAAATTTAAATTTAATCATTGTTTGCAATTGATGCAAAATGATATATTTTCTCCCCTTAACTTTTTGTAAACAAAAAAAATGGCTGAAAGTCAATGACAAGTTTTACATTATAGATACAAAGGACCCTCTTAGTAAAACCTAAGAAAGAAATGTTTTCATAAAATCTAAAAAAGTACTTCAAGATATATTAAAAATATACATCCTGTCTGGATTTAGTGAGGATTGATAACAATTACGGCCTGGGGGCCTTTGTACATAAACACACAAATTCTCTATCTGCTAAACTTTCTTTTTTTCCCCACTCACTTTGCGCTTGATCAGGAAGCTTCAGAAATTTGTGTCCCCAATACTCCAGGACTCCTCAGTATTCTAGCTGATTTTAGTAGTACTGTCGTCTGGATGGCCTTGGTTCTTCCTTAGATTTCCAGTTCTTCCAACCTCTTTGCTATGCTCTTCAGAATGTTCCCAGGTCTCCGACCACAATTGGGATTACTGTCACCTTCAGGTTCCATATTTTTTTCAGTTCTTTGGCAAAAGTCACAATACTTATGTAGCTTTTCACTTTCTTTCAGCTTCACTCAGTGGTCTGTCAGAACAGCAAAATCCAATATCTGAAACGTTCTTTTCTCCTTAACTAAATCTGTTCTCCTGGTCTGGATTGGGTGATCCCTTTGAATCTGAGTCCCAGAAGATTTTATGGGTTTCATTCTGGTTTCAGATTCTGGTCTGCACATATACTATTGGTCTGTATGATCAAAACGCAGTCGCTTGCACAGTTCCAAGTGGATCACACTCCCCAGCTTGTCATGTCTGTTCTTGTACTCCTTCTGGGCTAATTTGCTGAATTCACTTACTATGTGGTTGATTCTCCCATCTTTATCCCCACATAGTCTACATTTGCTATTTTTCTGTGTCTTATCTGAGCCTTTATATAATTGGTTCTGGATCACTATCAAGAGCAACACAGTTTCACTCATTGGGTTTCCTCTACATAGCTATTACCATATCGATTCATTCACAATGTATTATTATTATTATAAAAAGGCTTATGCAAACATAGTTCACAGAGAGAAAGAACAAATATCATACTTTGATCTTTGTTTAAAAAAAAATGAGAAAAAGAAAAAAATGATTTTGTGCAGCATTATTAAATTGCTGCAAATGAACAGATATTCTGTTTCCTCCCAAGTTTTCATTAGGCTTATTTGCTTTCAATACTTTTAATAACCTTAAGTGCATGTGTCCCATTTGGAAACCAGAATAATAGGGAGTTGTGCATGGTTTAGGAAAGCAGGACATAAAATTGATACATTATTGATCATATAAGTAGACATTGGATAAATGTCAATGGAAACGCACGATATGGATGTCTTAGTTTCTTAAGCTTAACTACACTTGGTGGTTATGAAAAGCAAGGAAGACAAGTTGAAAAGAATCTTGTTTTACTTACCTGATATGTGTTATCAAAGCTATCATACATGAACCTAGTTATGAGTGAGGTCTTTCCAACTGAAAAGGAAAAAAATAAATGGCCAATGTTACAAAAATAACAACTCACATGATTGCTATACATCAAACAAAAATAGATATTTAGCTTTTATCTGATAGAAAGATCTACATATTTTCTTTCAATATATAGTCAATAATCTTGAAATGGAAAGACAATCAGTCAATCAACTCAAATATATAAATAACTTACAATGATGAACACAGTAAACATAAAAACAATTAGAAAGTCTTATGTATGACACATTTAGATTAACATAGTTGATATAAATGTTTTTAAAATATTATTTACAACTAAGATTAACTTATAAAATTAGGTAAGCATAAATATTTTTAATATTCAAAATGATTAATAGAAAATGTCAAAAAACAATACAAGAAAATAATAAAACAGTAAAAATATTATCAGAAATTAGTAGAACACGTTACAATACATAGGAAGAAAAAATATATAAATATGTAAATATGAGGGCAAAATGTGACACAAATTCGAGTTTAATGTGGGGACCAACACACATACATGTGAGTAGAGACAAAATTGTCCAGTTCTCTTGGCCCTGCCTTGAGGCATGGCCACAGGCATCAGGGAATTCCTTGACCCTACCGATCTTAGTGAAATGGGGAGGTGCAGCCTGGAGAAGTAGAAGACTATACACATACACAGATAAATATAGTATATTTGTATAAAATATACTAGTTAAAAGAGTACATATATTGTCTCAAGGGTTAAATTCTTTATTACAACAATCTTTTAAAGTCAATTCAGACATTGTTAGAGTCTTGGTTGTAAATTAAAGAGCATTTTTGAAAAATAAAAAATAAATTAAATCCATTTGATAACAGCAGAGTAACTTGTAAGTAGAAAATATCTTTTAGCAAACAATCTTCTCATTCCTGTTTCTCAACCCCACTCCCCGCAAAGTATAGTTCTGATTCTTTAAAAAGAAAAAAAAAAGAAAAAAAAAAGTAAAGAAAAAAAGTATAGAAAAAAAATGCTTGGTTTTTACATATGCTTGAAATTAGAGTGCTAGTGCCCCCACACCCATTTCTTGATTCCTATTTATTTTCAGTCAATATTTGTTTTTCAAAATACTGAAGCCATGGAAAACCCAAGACATACAAAATATGACAAGCTGAACTTATTCTATATTATTGCAGTTTTGTAATACTAACTTTTTGTATGTTAATCCTTTGCAATATTATGACATACAGGTCAAGTGATTAACAGTTACATGCTTAAATGTAGATTATTTGCAAAATAGGATTCAGACACATTAATTAATATGGATTGTGCTCTATTTCTTTATGTATTAAGCACTTTATAATGGTACATGAATTTTAGCAAACACTAATTTTATATTAATGTCTTATAACCAGTGAAACTGTTGCCACTTCAACACTTGCTGCTAATGAACTTACTTTTACATATACAGGCCAAACACCATTTTATTTTAGGTTAGAAAAACAATTAAAATTAGTGCAAACATCCATCTGTAATATACAGCAAACAAGAAGCTGATGGATTTATTTGTTCTAAAAGAAATTCTGATAAAAGCTGCTTTTAGTAGTAAGACAAACCAACTCTTTCCCAATGTCTACTGTATGTTTGAGTGCATCAATTATTTTTAGGTTCAAGATTTGTGGTTAACAAATATAATCAGAATTATTAATTTAGATTAGAAGATAACACATGGTATGTCTTATATTATTAAAGTGTATATAAAATAATTGGTTCCTATTTAACTAAAAAAATTGTATCCTTGAATATTTTTTTCAAAACATGTCTAGCTAAAACAATACATTAATTCATTTGTAAAATCCAATGTTTAAATGGTATAGATATGGATTTGTTCAAATAAATGAGGTTTTAAAAATTCCTAACGCAAAATAAAACTACATTACTGATTGGTGTAACATTGAGGTTAATTGAGATGAAATAAATAACCTTTAATTGCAATACTATGATTAAAGCTGTTCTAGCTTTTACTTGTAATTATTTAGCATTTATTTATACAGCTGATGCACATAACAGACAACACAGTTGGAGGTGTCAATGAAATCTTAATCATATTCTTGTGCTACTTATTTTCCTATCCTTATCAACATTTCAAAGTAGATACAATCAAAATATAATGCACATTTACACACACTCAAGAATACATGTCAACTTCAAACAGAAACATCTATTAGCAAATCCAATGTTAAACAACAGCTTTTTTTCCTTTGATTATAATAAGTGGTTTCATTAATTAACTATCCTTGAGTTGAATTTCCTCTCTTCATTAATATCTTTAGTGGTAATATCACAAAATTATAAGCAAGAACTGCAATCCATTTTTTTGAATTTCAAAGCAAAACAATTTTTTCTCAAGAATCTCATTAAATCAATTAGTTATTGAGATATTTCAATGATTTGATAGTGTTTGCAATTAAATTAAGCATTTTAAAGCTGACAAGATCATCTGTCCAGTCACTGTTTAAGCAGATACTCTGCTTTGTAATATATTGTGTTAGCAGCTTGCCACTTTTTACTGCCTAATAAATAGCAACGTTAACAAGAGTTTCAACCATCCTTGTTTTGAAATCAGATTCACTTTCTGAACTTGAGATTAGATTAATAAACCTAATCCAACTTATGGCAACATTTTATGATTATATTTTCAGTACTAATGAACACTAATAAAACAAATTTATTAATCCAAAAGAGGATAGGAGTGAAAAAGAGGATAGGAGTGAAAAAAAAGAAAAGTTTTTCAATAAAAGTGAAAGCCCCAATAATAGGGTTAAAAGAACCCAAATTGTTAGTTTGTCACAGAAAGTTATATAAGAGTAGATTTTATTAACTAAGAGCTACAGAAAAAGCATCAATGTCAACAGAATGAAATACCTAAATAGATCTCAAGATAAGCCAATGAAGCACTCAACAAAAGAGAAGATTGTACAGTGAGAGGATCCCTTTTCTTCAAATATATTAGAAACATTCAAAGTTTCAAGTAGAATGTAGCTATGATCAACAATTAGGGAAAAACAAGCAAATAGATAAGAGAAATAAAAAATTTTAAAAATACTGGAATGTTTCAAGTTGTGTGTGTGTGCTAAATAGAAATTAAATTTTAATCTGAGTTTGAAGTGAGGAAATAAATACAGCCATGTAACAAGCACTAAGCTAGGTTGAGATATTTGTTCAGATTAAATATATTGTTAGCAAATCATTGAATGAAGACAATGATGATCTGCTTCAAAAATAACTCTTGAAGGATGAATTTATTAAGATATAGTCAACTGCATTATTGTTACATTATCAACTATTACACTGCCTTTTAACAATGTTCAGATCAACACCATTTTAAGTGTTTTAAAATGAGAAAGAAAATATTTTGTGGGAAAGTTTTATAGTGTCTGTTTATCCTTTAGACCTCTTCACCAGGTGTCTGTGATTGACAGGTCACAAACATCATCCAGCATTTTCATTTTCTGCCAACATGACAAAATCTGCTGATTTAAAATTTAAACTTTAAATTTCTTCTGTGAATTATTTTTAACTTATGATGCCAACATAAATTATATATGCTTTTAAAATCTGGCACACTATGGTGGGGTGGGGTTTCCCATCACTTTTGATCCCTTAAAGGAGGGGGGAGTTTCCCTTCACTTTTATTCTTAAAAGAACTATATATAAACATATAAAATAAGAAAATATGTATATTGAATGGAAAGTAAGGGTCCAGTTTAGCTCTATAGTTAAATTGTAAATATACCCCACTAAAACCTTTTTTCTCTATACTTTTTACTTTAAAATATTCATACTTTTGAGTTCTTACACTTCAATTGTGTGACCACACAAACGATTTGAAAAAGCTTGGTTCCTGAGCAGGCACCAATCCATGCTAGCTGATTCGACTTACATCCAATCACCACATGGAAAAATCAAACGACGCATTCTCTGACTGTTGGCAATGTTGGGTCCAAAGGCAAAAGGGTTTCATTGTTCGTACCTCTTTCAACTGTGTCGACAAGCAGGAAGAAAGGACCATTTGAATTTCGGTTTCAACCAAGCTTTTTCAAATCATTTGTGTGCTCAGACACAACTGAAGCAGAAGAACTCAAATGCTGTGGAAAGTTAAAGTTTCAGTTCAAAATCTCAATGCAATAAAAAGCTATTCTAAATAAATTCACGTTTTAGGGGTCAAAATAGGGGGAACTTTCCCTTTGTACGAGTCAAAATCGGGGGGGGGGGGGCTTTTAGTGTTTAAAAAAATAAAATTAAAATAAAATAAAAAATTTTTTAAAAATCGAGGGGGGAAAACTTTGTTTTTTCCCTTTTATGAAATCTATGAAATATCATTTATTTTCCTGTGTTACATTTGAATTAATTTTTCCCTGGGCAATGCTAGTTTAAACTAAACCATATGACAGATGAAAATGCAATCAGAGTATTCATTTCTTAACTGCAAAAAAACAAAACAAATTAGAGTATGCCAATTAATGGAAGACCTTTTTATATTTCATAAAAATACTAATACAAGATCTTTATGTTCCCTATAGTTGTCTTAAAATTTCAAGACATTTGTTTTTACAGCCAGCATTTGTCATCCTGTTGAGTCTGAAAACTGCTATGGTAATCAAACATTGATGAGATCACCAACAATTAGGTTGTGAAGCCATTCACTAACATTAGTATATTGGGGATTGGATGAGAGCGTATGTACATTCATTCCTAGCCTGTTGCCTCCCAGTCAAAATTGATGATGCTTCAATTCCCACCAACTTGAAAATCCTTTAAGATTGTTCTCTCTTCTATTCAGACAAAAACTGCTAATTTTTCTGTTTCAACAACCTTTATGTGGCTATTTTAATATTTATCTATGCTCTTTTATTATTTTTAAAATAAAAAATAATATGTATAGGCTTTTAAAGGTAAAATATAAGTGTAGATCATAAAAACATTGCTTCCAATAGAAGTTATCTCTCAAGATAAAAAAAATTGATTTTTTCAATTGTTTCTCTTTATTGATCATTCCAAGTACTTTGATAAACATTTTGTTAGTTAAACCCAATTCTATCACAACCTGTTACATTACAGTCTACAGATACAACATTCAATAAACAAAACTATCAGAGAAATTAAAATTGCTAAGAAAGATGATAGTTTATCTCATTTATACAAATATTGTTACTAGTTTGGCTACAAGAACTTTCTCCCAAATTTATCCAATTTAAGTTGTTACTATTAAATGCTAATCATGCATAAACTTTACAATTCTTGTAATTTTTAGTAAATGTTTGGCCAAGCGATACTAGAGTATGGAAATAAAATGTATTCTTTGGCAAGTCTGCATTTCTACCTAATAAATTTGAAGCAGGAATAGATTCTTTTTTCCTGTTATTTAAAATTACCTAGATGTATGGATTGTTATCTGCTTTTGTGATATGAAAACTGTACATGTACAGTTTTTAGATGTGTCCATGCATCTCTAAGACACTTTTTTCAGTCGGTCGGTCTGTCTGTCAGTCCCTAATATGTTAAATATCAATTTTCTGAGCTGTATCCTGTTGGATTGATGTGAAACTTGATCCAGACCTTCATGTGAACCATCCTCATGCTACTACTACTTTGTTTAGAATCCCTTTGAAATCATTTTTTATTGGGAAACTCAATCATGCATGGCTCCTTCTCTTCGAAAGCCAGCCTCTTCTCCTTCCTCTTTTTTTTTTTCTCATGGAGTGAAGAAAGATTGGCGACTTTTTAGACCGATTCAAGTGGAATGGATTTGAAATCTAGGTAGACCTTTGGGTCAATCGGGTGTACCATTCTTCTCCTCCTCTTCGGTTGTTGAGGAAAGTTGACAGCCAAGGACGTTGGACTTAATAATTGAAAGGTTCAATTCTCTCTCTAGCTTCCTCAGCGGCCTAGGAAAGTTGACGGCCTCAATCATAAAAATCATTTTTATTTTGGTCCGCTGTTTATATTTTCATATATAGAAACAAAATTAACTAATTGTTATAGTTGCTAATTATTGGTGTATTGCTAAGAAGTCCCTTGCTAAAAAGTTTGTCACTAATTGTAGGTTGCTAGTAATTGAGGCAACCACATGGACAGATATGGACATAAGGATGGAGGACGCATCATTGAACTTATGGTTCTAGTTATATGTATATGAAAAGGGATAACTATCACAAAGTCCTACACCCAGTTGCATTTCCTTTATATGAACATCTAAATAGACGTGTTGGCTTTTAGCTTTTGCCTGAGTGCAAAGTTAATCTAACATTTAAAAAATTCAACATTTCAGAGGTTCAAATTTTGCAGGGGCCTCGGGGTGCAAAACTGAAATTCCACGAATAAGTTTTGAACCCCCCTCCCCCTCTTTGCCATACAGTTACAAAACTTGCACACAAACTACTGACTAATGTAAGTGAAGGAATGATCATTTAATCATTCATTTGGTGGTATATATATTTATTATTAAAAGCGAAAACATTTTCCAGGAATATGTAAAATATGTTAAGGATATTCTTGATTCAAGCATTCCATAGTTCTGTTGAGAACAGTGAATGGGAAAAACAAGATTGCAAGTCTCAAGCAGAAAAATATGTCACCTGATCAAATATTGGAGTGGGCACAAAGGCAGAATAATAGTAAACAAATACTTGAGATTTTTTACAGCTCTCTTAAAAGTTTTTGCTACAGTTTTAAACTTTTTACACTAGACTGCTAGATGGCAATTGACATAATTGATTTCAAATAGGGTTTTCCTACTAGTGTCATGATGTGATGTTATTAATCAGAAGAAGAAACTTTTTTTTTTTAATTTTTTTTTTTTATTACTGGATGCATTTCCACCATAATACCTCCAAGTTAAAAAAAACAATACATTTTCCACAGAGTTGGCTGATAAGATGATAAATTAGTGAATTTTTCAAAACCAAATGATGTCATACAACTTCCAATTTTGTATAATATGCAGCTACACCTTTTCCCAGGATTTCAGTATCATAAGTTATTTTGCAACATCATGTAGATTGATAAAAAAAATGAAAAGAAAATTGAATTTCATAAATTTGAAATTATTTAGCTTCAAAATTTGGATTCTGACATATTGAAATTTATAAGATAAAAAGAAAAAAAAAATCCTTCTTAAGCTTAAGTGGCATCAAAAAGCCATAATTCAAGATATCATGAAATCAGGCATGGCAAATCACATATGAAGAGAAAGGAGAGTACACATGATTTTGTTTGTAAAATAATGTAAGCAGACCAAGTATTATTTGAATGAATAAAAGAAAGAAAAGGTGGTTTTGGCGGTTTCCATGTGGGAAACTTGAAAAAAACAAAAAAACACCATCCTAGAGATGCCAAATATTTCTTATGATAGTGGTCCATTATTGCTGTATATGTGATATAATATGGAACACTATCATAAGAAATATTCGGCAACTAGTATTTATCGCATTTGGCATCTCTAGGATGGTGGGGTTTTTTCAAGTTACTCAATGCTATGGAATCGTTTTATTTTTTAGAAAAAAATCATAGTTAGTACCCGCAAATTCAATAATTATTAAAATTATTGAATTTGGAAGTACTAACTATGATTTAAAAAAAAAAAAATGATTCCATAGCATTGAGCAACTTGAAAAAAAAAACACCAAATAAATCGTTTCAATTCCATAGTTTGTTTTCAAACAGCAACAAAGAAGATACTTAACTATATGAAAATATTGAATGAATAAACTGTAATTAGTACCTACTAACTCAAAAGATAATTTTAATTTCTGTGATAAATAAATCATTTTAACTCCATAGTTTGTTTTCAAACAGCAATAAAGAAGTTACTAAACGACTAGTACCTGCAAACTCAGAAAATAATTTTTGTAATAAATTGTTTTAACTCCATTTCCTGCGAATTATAAGGTATCAAATTGAACTACAGAAGAAAATTAATTATCGAAAAATAATTCAACTGAAAAAGTAATTTTAATTTTTGTATCTCAATAAATTATTTTAATTCCAGTTTGTTTTTGTTGGTCCTGGCACGGGTTTGGCTTGCCCGGAAATGTTGGGTCACGTTCACAATAATAGAAACACAACAGCATTTGCAATAAATTCACTTTATAATGTTTTAAAATATTTAAATGCCTATCTTATTTCAGACAAATATATAAAAACATTTTTTAAATTCACTGTAAAAACAAATCATAAAATGTCTGCTTTAACTCATTAAGCAGAACTTTTAATAGGATTCAAATAGTTCTTCAGACAATTGAACTCCTTGTTGTTTGTGTTGTTAACACAACGTTTCATCCGATCCATTCTTCAGCCTTCCTCAGGTGTAATATCCGAATGTGATGGGGTAAACAGAAGTTTTTAACTTCAAAGGAAGCAACCCGTATAACGTAGGATTTCTTTATCCTTGCCTTGTTGGGTTTGGGCTTGTTGAGTAGTGGAAGCCACATCGGGTTGAACTCTGCCCTTGTCTGACTAATACACTCAGTCGACATGTTGATATGTGCTGCCTCTTTGATTTTTCTGTTTCCAACAGCGTTCTCTGTGAATAATCTGGGACTTCCACCCAGAGAGGAAAGTGGTCACCTTTCTCTCGCCAGACATGGTCAGCCATTCCAGATTTTTCAATCGTCCAAAGAACTATTTGAATGTTAATGTTAATGACCCTTCTCAAAACTATCTTTTAATAGGATATTAAGGAAAATGTTAAGGAAAAAAAAAAAAATCGAAGTTAATTACATTTCCAAACAAAGTATTTTTAATTAAAGTAAAAAAGGAGCAAGGCTGATAGAGAAGCTAGAGTGAGAAAACAATCCTTAGACTAGGAAAGTTAAAAGAAAATTCCAGATTAAAACTAAGTGCCAACACTTATATCTTATATAAGAAAATGGTAATGATATTTCTTATAGAAAGCATTTTAATTTCCTTTTACTATATGCAACAAGAAAGATATGAGAGAGAGTGAGAGAGAGAAAGAGTAACAGCATGGTAGAAGAGAAATAGGTGGGGGGGGGAGAATCAATATAATCAAATCACACATCAATTAGTTATTCAGGTTCAATTAGCTTTATTTTTCCTCATCTATTTCCCCTTTACATCCATCATGATCAGCAGCAGTCTATATTTATCATAATCATTGTTGTTGTTTCAATTCCACTTGCTCCACATACATACACACACAGGGCTAGCCCTAATCATTCAGGTATGTTGTTCATGTATCACACTTGTATGGTAGAAACATTGACAGTATTACTGACCGACCTTGTTGGTAAGAATACAAGATATGCACAACAAATATGAGTGGAAGACAAAACAAGGAAAGAGAAACAGGCTCTCAAACAAAATAAACATTTTGGTCAAATGATTGAACAGACATTTCTAAATGTTAACTGTCATTCTGGACAAATTTTATATTTCAAGAAATAATAAACAATCATAATTTGATTTCCATTTTTTTACTTTTTATCTTTAAATAAGGATAAAAATGAGTTGCATACTTTATAATGAACAACAGGTTTCCCAATTACCTCTGTCAACAAAGTTGGAGGGGTATGTATTCGGTCGTGTCTGTATTCGTCTGTGTCTGTCCACACAATATCTCTGATTGTACTCAATGAATTTCAATGAAATTTTGTGGAAGGGCCATGAAAGTGGTGATTAAATTTTCAGGTGAATCCATGCACAATTATCTGTCCCCTGTCGTGGTTATATGTCCACACGATATCTCCAAAAGTTCTCAATGAATTTCAATTATGTGAAAGTTGTTATTTAAGCTTCTTTGATATTATCAAACCATTTTACAAAGACGATTAAAAAGCAGGTTCTTCCGGGGGGGGGGGATTTTTAATTTTTGAGAATAATCAAGTTTTAGTCTCATATGCTGGTTTAAAAAGATGGGAAAAAACATTTTTATTATTTTTTTAATTTCATCTTTTTAATTAAATGACTATCATGGATTTATATTAGGTCTTATTCAAATATTTTCTAAAAATTGACAGTTACATTAATTTTTAATGGAACATGACAAATTTACTTATTTCAAATGTGAATTTTTAAGATATATTTCTTGAGAATGTATAGTTGTATACTATCCATTTTTTCATATTAAAAGTGCTAAAACATGAAAACTTTTTAAAAATATAATATAATTAAAATTAATAAGAATGTCATAACACATAAGTAAACAAATTTTCAAGGTTTTATCTACAAAAATAACAAATATTAAAATTTGGTGAAAAACATTGATGACGATAAGCTAATTATCCAATTTTAATTCACCAAGCCCCACAACATTGCAATGATGCTGCTGAGGCTGGAGCCAGGTCCACAGTAGGCATAGTTTGGTGGCGAGATCCAGATAGAACACTGTGATTTACCCCAGTCTTCTCACCATACCATATTATAAATAAGTATTATCTAAGGTAAACTTAATCTTTTCTATATATTTAGTATAGATCATTTTTTTCAAGAATTTTACATAAATAATATTGTTCAGCCGGATACCTGTGCTGGTATCCAGTAAATCAGGATATCAAAAACCCACATGCGGTACATCACTATTTCTAACCGTCAAAATTGCATCATTTGAATGGAATTGATTTTGACACTTCACCGTCTTTTTCAAATACTGAAATATTCTGTTTTTCTTTCATGAAGTTCTTATTTCTTTTTATTTATGTGCCATTTTTAACATCAGAAGTGCGTAGGTGTGAAATTTTCACAAATAAGTTTTCATAAAGAAAACAGAACATTCCAGTATTTGAAAAAGATGGTGAAGTGTCAAAATCAGTTCTATTCAAATTATCTAATTTTGACAGTTAGCAGGGCTCGAGACTAACGGCATCCTGAGGACGGTAGAAAATGTGTTTGTGACGAACTGACATCTTCCCTGGGATGACTGTGATGAAAGGGATATTTTTTCAAACTGTAGCTTAGCAAATTACAAACAGAACCGAGGGAGAGGGATATAGTGAAAAAGTATACACTTACATACATATACACTGTATATGTATGTAAACGTACATATACACTGCACATGTATGTTAATGGATACTTTTTCACTCTTTATATCCCTCTCCCTCTGTATATATTCGTCTTTCAGATATGACCCTGAGAAAGCAGTGACCAAGTTGTGGCTGGAGGGCACGGTGACCTCAGTTCAAAGAATGAGAACTGAGAATGAGACACAGAATTTATGTTCTCCAATTTATTTGTTGTTAAATCTATGTTTTTTTTACAGTTTATTAGGGCTGCAACTAACAATTCTTTACATTATCGATTAATCTGTTGATTATTTTCTTAATTAATCGGTTAGTTGTTTATAAAATGTGTTCTGTGCTCTACATGTTCTATAAAATGTCGGAAAATGGTGAAAATTGTCGATCACTGTTTTCCAAAGCCCAAGATGACATACTCAATCTCATTTTGTCCACAACCCAAAGATATTCAGTTTTACTGTCATAGAGGACTATGTTGGCGATTAATTTAATAGTTAACTAATCAATTATGTTGTGCAGCTCTACAGTTTACGGATAACATTTCAGTTTTGTCTAAAACCAATTTTCATTCAGGACGGTTAAAATTGTTTTTCAGGAAAGGTTCTGGCACAGTGGTGAGAAAATTTGGTTAGGGAGAGAAATCTTTTTTTAAATTTCATTGAAGATCAAAAGTAAATTTAATCAAAGTGACCATGATAGAGAGTTAGAATACACCGAAATTTAAAACAGAGCAATTGTCAGTTTGGATTAAACTAATTTTTCCCCCTTTATTTTAAAATGCTAGTAGTTATATGTCCACACCACATTATATCACCAAAGGTTCATGTCTGTCCACACGATATGTCCAAAAGTTCTCAGTGATTTTCAATGGGCTACAGAAGTGATTAAAATTTGCACAAATCCATGCACAATTACTTCTCCTGACAAATGGCGTTGGCAGAGGTATGCGCTCTCTGAGTTCTTTCTAGTTATCAACGATGTAATAGTAAAGCATTCTAATTTCACAATTAGTTTGTTTATGTTGCATTTGTCCTTATACAGAGAATAAAACCTATTTAGGCAAGAAGAAATATTTTTTATCAATAAAAGTTTTTTTAAATGCTCATCCCTTTTATAACAAAACATTACAACCACTGTCATTGTTTAGTTTTAGATAGAGCATAGCGCCATGTTATTTATCAATATAGATACTGGGTTCTCAACCATAGCAAAACAGCTGAGTGTTCTTTTTATGTTAAAAAATAAAATAAGATACTTATTGATACAATAGTAACAGATACTCCAGGACTATGAGCCAATAATTTTCAAAGCCAAAATAATAAGACAAGGGTAGGCAAGCAGAGTGAATAGCCAGAGGACCCAGCTGGAAAAATGCTGAACAATTTCTTTTTTGTTAGCCAATGGTAGTTAAGCCAGACATACCAGATGTTACCCCATCTCCAGAAATGAATGAATGTATTAATGCCTAATCGGCCATGAATACACAAATAAATTTGGTACATTACAAGCCTTTCCATTTGTTTCCATGATGATAGTATATGATAATGAAACACATCTGACATTTTTTGAATAGTAAACTCACAGGTAAAACAGCAGGTAAAGATTCAAAGTGTATATGGCAAATTAAATTAGCAAAGAAATTGTAGGTATGGAAAAAAAAAAGGTGGGAAGAAAATGAAACTTTATAAATGCATCAAATAAACTTATTAGCTTTTCTTTAGACTTAAAGACTATTGACTTACAGTCCTGGGGTTTCTGTTACTGATGTAGATAAATAGTGATAATTTAAAGAGATCACTTTTCGTTCAGATCTACTTATTTAAAGCTGACATGTTCCTGTTGAATAAAATAATTTTAATACATTTTAGGGAAAGCTGTACACTATTGTTTCTTTTTATTTAAAAATACTAGGGAGGCAACTCCGATTTTAGTGGGAGTATAAGAGGTAAATGTTCAGAAATTGAAACTGCACATCAGAATAAATATACACTCTCAGGTGCTTTTGGATACACTGTATAAAAATAAAAAGAAGTCATAATTAAAAACAATTAACGAACCCTCATTAAAAGAATATCAGTCATAAAATCATAATCCTGAGTCCTACAAATTTCAAATCTTATTAGATAATTGGAACAAACAGATAATTAGTCTGAAAGAAACAATATACAATGTAACAAACGTAATTCACCAAATTTCTTTTTTCATTTATCAGGAAAGTTATTAAAATGTTATCTTGAAAAATATTTTGCACTAGTAAGAACAAAAAAATGACTTTATTTCAGAAGAGGAAAATGTAGAGAACAGTTTATCATTACATGAAATAAATTTGTTCTTTATAGAAATATTGTAAAATCAAGATCAAGACAATTACACCATTCTTATCCTACACAACCAGACAGATAATAATTACTTGCCTTGAAGTCAAAACTATTTATATTTAGGTCTATATATATATCACTTCTTTTAGGGTACTAGATTCTTCATGTCTAATTTTATTATCCTAATCTGAAAAGGTTTTCACCTTTACAGAGCAGAGAATTAATCTATTTCAATTCAACTGGATTAAGTACAAAAGAATAAGATGCCACTTCATTGACAAGCTTAGAACTAAATTGTGAATCTTATTCAAAATGTTTTGGTTGAAAAACATTGATCGCATCCCATTATAGAGTATTGCCATTTTAGTATCTCTTCAGACATTTGCTTTTTAACAACTAAATACATCATTAACCTGTGACTTTAAGTTATATTTCTCTTTGTTGACTACACTTTGAATATTGTTTTCAAAACCACAATTACTTTTTTTCATCTACATTGACAAGTACAGAGCAATGGCAACATTTTCCTTTTGTTGCAATTTACAAACATAAGATAAAAGGTAATATTATTTTTCTATTTCCTCACATTTCTTTAGCAAAATTAATATTATGATGTTTCTCTAACAAATCAGACTTTAGGAATAAATTATAAACCACTGCTTCTAACTATGAGATTCAGAAAAAATAGATTTTTTTTAAAAACCATTGCAAAGAGTTAAAAAAAATACATCTTTAAAAAGAAAATGCCAAAAATGGCTTATCAAGATTGATTCGCTTTATATTTTTTCCATCTGAAAAGGATTGGAAGTATGATTAGTATTAAAATAAACCTTCAGCATTTTGCTTCAAGCAAAAAGCATTTTGATAGTCCACTTTTCTGCTCATCCTTTCCAATTATCGTTTTTCTTTTAATCTGCACTTGCCTGTCCGATATATCAATTACTCTTGCTGCTAGGGTATATTTCCTGTTTGACTACTATCAACTGTATGAGAAAGTAGTCGTAGCTATGGCTGCACTTTGCTGACACCACTTGCTTTCAAGAGAGTTCCGGGTTTCATCTTCTGAAGAGAAAAAACTGATCTCCCAATTGAAATTTGATAACGGTTTTGGTCTCTGCACAGAAACATTACTTCCACAGAGAGCAACAAAAGAGTGAAGGGAGAAGACATGATCAGTATTAACTAAAATTAATTTCTCTCTCTGATCAATCTCTAATTTTCATGTCTTTTTTGTTTAATCCTTCATTTTTAATACTACTCATCTTAACGCATGGATCCTGAGTTTTTATGTTTCTTAAATCAATGATATTGATAAATACTTACAAGTAATAATTAGACTGAAATGAAGCTGTTCATCCTGTTTTGTGGCTTGTTTCCTTTCAATTTCAGGAATTGAAAGTGATTTTTCATGCATTATAAGTGATTATCGAAATAATATGTAAAATAGATAAATTACAAATTATAAAAAAACTTTCCAAAGAGTTTTCTTAAAATAGTTTAAAAACCTAATTTAATTTATATTATCAATCTGATTGAAAATAGGTTTTTAAACTATTTTAAGAAAACTCTTTGGAAAGTTTTTTTATAATAGTTTAAAAACCTATTTTCAATCAGATTGATAATATAAATTAAATATAGCATTTATGAAGTGAAAAGAATTGTCAAATAATAAGTTTCAGGCACTTTAATGGTGCATACCACTACCTTTTCAGTTCTGATCAATTTGAAGTAAAACAAAGGATTAAAAGAAAAAGTGATATGCTCAAATATTTCCTCAATTGTTTCCATACGTAATTTTAATCTCAACATTAACAAAGAAACAAAAACAAAAATTACGAAATATATTCAAGCTTTTAACAATGGATAACAGTATAAAATGAGCTAGGGATAAGGCTGAAACTCACATCCCTATCAGGATCTGCAAATCATAAGGTAAAATTTTATCAATTTCAGAACAATGATAACTCATGATATCCAGGCATTAATCATCCCTCCCTACACATTTTGGTCTGATACTACCTACCGTATATGCTAGCATAAGTTGACTATTCAAGCATCAAGTATTTTCCCTAATAGATCATATTAGTCTGTTTAGACCCCATGAACATGACACAATGCTGCCTTATGTCGGATAGTCAACTTATCTGGCAAATATTAGACTAAACTTGAATTAACACCTCAGTTTTGGGGTCAACTTATACACTGGCATATACAGTAGTTCTATTCAAAAGTATGATTTGTTAATGATTAAAAATCACTTTCATCCAGTATGGAGTAGAATAACTCAACTCAGTACCTTTTTTTATTAATACCCACACAAACCAACATTTTAATATCAAATCAAATTCCATTATAACTTCACACTAACTTCAAAAAATATATTCATATTTTTGTATACTTTAACATCAGGTTTGCTAAAGATCAGTAGTTTGTGCAGAATTTCAACTATGTCATTTGCGTGGATTTTTCTAAACTAAAGTCTTAAATGTTTTATTAAAAACCTTATTTGGTATTTGTATCAAAATCGACAACTAACATAAATAACTGGATGGTAAAAAGGCCAAAAATATACATAACCTTGTAAATAATCATTCTATTTTCAACTATTGAAAACAATAATAAAGAAAGAATGCTGAAGAAACGTCAAATTAATTGATACTGAATAAACAACAATAAATGATTTTAATTATTAGATCCAAAAGCCTATCCAAAATTAAGAATGAAAACTTCTTTAGCAAACTCTAGCTAGAATAAAAATGAATGGAGTAAAGAGCTGTGTCTTCTACAAAATGTAATATAAATAACTGTAGTAATGGTATCTGCTATAAACTTTTTTGCTAGCACTTCAAAGCAGAAGTCCACACATGCAGTACAACCAGAAAGACTGTTTGCAGGATACTAAATATTTCAAATAGTCTGACTGCTAACAGTAAAAACAAGTATGAGTCACCATTTCCTGTGGAGAGCTCACTTACTGAAGATGGTTTCTGACTAAGCAAATGGTTGATGAAAGAAAACAACTAAATTATGCTGTGTTTAATAGCTAACTTATTCCCTACCCCATACCCGTTTCCAGAAACAAACTCAAAGGATAAACTTTATATTTGTTAACACCATATCCTGCAGCATTCTCAGATTTTTCCCCAACTCGTCCCCCCTCTCCCCCTCAGTTGGAAAAAAAAAAGTCAACATTATAGACATCTACTTATAAAGTTATAAAGAATCAAATCCACTCACTCAGAGTTTAATATTAAAAAGATTACAATAATTCTTATATATTATTAACTAATATGTGTAAAAAAAGCATTTGCCAAATGAATTAGTCAACAAAGGCTTGAATCAGGCATCACTACTCTGGCGTATCTGCAGCTGAATGTTATGTTATTTTGTTTAACGGCACATCAACCCTTCGTGGGTCATTTAGTGCCAGATTCAGTAGGGGGAGGGGAGAGGAAACCCTGTGACTAGAGACTTGAGGGGGGAGAATCCCAAATTCCTGTCACTGAGACAAATGCCACAAGAACCGGGGATAAAGGGGGCGGGGGAGGGGTGGAGGTCCCAAAAGATCACCTCCCGACCAGCTGGCCAAGATATCCTGTGCAGCTTCCCCCAGGATGATACCCGAGCATGCCACAAGGACCCCTGAAGGGCCTTGAGGCCATGGCGGTTTCGAATAACAGATACTACACTTTGATCTTAAAGATTTAACCTTCTAATGTTGGTAATATGATTTTATATCACACTGGCTGTAAATGTACATAGAGTGTTAGCCTGAACTTACAATGTTACCACCCTTGCTTTATCCATCTCTAACAAGCCATCAGAGGGCAGTACAAGTGCCTGCTACTATTTAAACTGGTGTAGACTCTTTTTGAAAGCTTGACACCAGGCTGAAAACGAATAGCCATCAAGTCTAGGAGATACTCAAAGGTTCATTGAAAAGGAAGATGCAGAGGTTCATTGAAAAGGAAGATGCAGAGGTTCATTGAAAAGGAAGATGCAGAGGTTCATTGAAAAGGAAGTAACTAAGTTACTAAAGGAAGATGTCATAGAACAGAGACAATCGCCTTGGAGAGCTCAGCCATTAGTCACCAAGGATGACCATCATAAGAGACGATTGGTCTTCAATCACTCAGACTATAAATCACGTCACAGACTTGGACTCTTATCCCCTACCTAGAATAGACAAAATGGTCAGAGCCATCTCTCGTTACCGAGTCTACAAGTACAATGCTTTGGATTTGAAAAGTACTGACAACCAGACACCACCGAGAAAAGAGAGGCCTTTTACTGCATTCAAAGTGAGGGGCGTGTCTTATCAGTTTAAACGTATGCCATTCAGCATCACCAACAGTGTAGCTGGATTTCAGAGAATTATATATTATAGATGAGATCATCAAGATAGAGGAACACATCGTTCAATCCTTTTATGTAGACAATAACATGTGGCATGAGCAGAAGAGAGCACGATCAGAACTTCACCAGATTGAAAGAAATTGCAAAGATGTATGGGTTGACCTTCAATGAAGGAAAGTGGGTGGAGTGCCTACAACTGCTGGGTTACAAGGTGAGCTATAATGAATTCAGACCCGATCCAGAACGAGTATGGCCACTACGATATACCTCATATTACAGCAAGTGGATTCAGAACTACTCAGACTAAATATGGAAATTGAACAGGAACACCATGTTTCCACTACTAGAGAATATCAGGAAAGCCTAGAGGATGCCGTAGTTCACACTATTGATGAGGATAAACCCTTCCAAGTAGAAACGGATGCAAGCCATCACTGCATAGCTGCTACCCTAAACCAGGATGGTCGCCCCGTAGCTTTCTGGTCTTGGACATTAAATGCCTCAGAACAGCATCATTCCCAGTTGAGAAAGAGGCATCAGTGGTTGTGGAAGCCTTGTGGGAGTGGCATCATTACTTGATACGGAAACACTTCACGATGGTAACCGACCTCTCATTCATTTCCGACTACAAGAAATGGGCCATCCGATCCAAGAATGATAAGTTGAAGAGGTGGTATATGGAAATATCTACGTACAGCTATGATATACGCCCTTCATTTATGTCAGACGAGTTGAGGCAGTTTCTGCACGCCAAAGGGATTGCTACCAGTTGTACTACAAGTTACAATCCGCGGGGAAATGGACAAGTGGAAAGGTTAAATGGAACCCTCTAGAGGGCAGTGCCACTAGTTCTGCAGTCTAAACATTTGTCCCCTTTCATGTGGGAAACAGTACTGCCTGACGCCCTACATTCTATATGATCCTTACTTTGTACTGCCACACACTGCACTCCTCACCAGAGAATGTTCTGCTATCAACGGAAATTAAGCATGGGGTCATCTATACCCACCTGATTAACCAAGTACTATTTAAGAGGCATGTTCGAGGAAGCAAGTATGAACCAGCAGTGATCGAAGTGGGACTAGTACAAGCAAATCCTGAATATGCCTACATACGGATGCCAGAAATCTTGCACCCTTACCAGAAGAACAAGAACCAACCGGAGAACCGGTGAAGGAGAGTGTCCAGGGAGACCCAAAGAGTGGGTTGAAAGATTGCTCAGATGTCAGCTGATCTACTGAGGAAAACCACAAGAATCAGGAAGGTCAGAGATTAGAAACCCCTTGGAGGCCCAGTAGTGAGTCAGAGCCCTTGCTGGCTCCCCTGTTGATACACACAGAATGTTTACCCTCCCCAGCGCTTGGACTTATAAAGTGAGGGAGAGTGTAGTATGTACATAGCAGTGTTAGCCTGAACTTACCTTCCTTGTTTTATCCATCTCTAACAAGGCAGTAAAGGTGCTACTATTAAAACCAGTGTAGATACTTGGCGCATCTTTACCATTGTTATCAGTATAGTCTGAACATGAATACTTTTGGCGAGCACCAGTTTCTATAAGTTGTGATCTGACCGCTATTTGGTAAGCATGATAACTTTTCATTACACTGGCAAGGGTTGTATAATACTAAGCATCAATGCTATAACCAATATCTAAAAAATGGCAGCCAGATTGTGAAGAGATTTGCTGTGTACAATAATGCTCTTAAAAGGATGTTACTCCATGATCTTTTTAGCACTACTATTTAAATCACAAATATAATTCAGAGAAGGAAATTTATGTTTTTAAAAAGACAAATGCCTGATAGCCTGTTCTGCCTGTCAGAGAATTACAAAGAAGAGTAATAATAACACTAAAACAGAATTCCATCTTTCTGATTGATCTAGAATGAACAGCCATTTAACCATAGAAACTGCCTTTTCAGATAAGAAAATCAGAACATATTTCATACATCTTATCTTTCATTTCTACATTAAATGAAAAAGAAAGAAATTTAATAGTATGCTGTGATTGATCATTCAGCAAAAGCAATCATTCACAGAAAGGAGAATAAAATGTAAAAGATAGAAAGAATTCAAAAAACTAAAAATGAAAAATAGAAGTATCTTCTAAGGAATAAAATATGGAGATTAAAATCATCTGCAAAGTGATTTGCTTCAATAGAGAATATTCAATAGAGAAGCTATAAAACAGGTAACATGTTGAGGGCCTACAGCTGGCTTTAATGTAACCAAAACATTGTTTATAAAAGTTAATTTATGGATATCAAATGGACAAGAGTATCATTTCTTTCTTTCTTTACTGCACAAATACAGCCAAAAGAGACTTGCTCATGGTTTTGCAATATCTGCAATTGAACTGAAAAGCATTTTATATGGAATAGATAAGTAACATTAATTAAATTTAGATATAAATGGGGCTAGAGTATTTTCATATTTGGAAGAATAGAGAATTTGGGCATAAAGATACATTTTTGTACTCTCAAAATATACAGTTATACGGTGGAAGTAAATAGATTTTTTAGCAATGGAAAAAGGAATGGAATAGATTACCGGAATATGGAGTGCTATCAACAGATGTAAATGATCTTAAAAAGAATTATGATGTTTATTACACCACATGCTAATGTTTAAAGACCTAGATATTGTGTAAATATGAATATTGATGTGTGCTTTTATATACAATTTGTATACTTTATTCACACTAAAATAAATGTCAAATTATTTTAAAACTTATTTTGCCAGATTTGGCAAACGGTTGCATTCGTGGAGCATCCAGAAGGTATCTAAACTCAGGTCCATTATTATTATTATTTTATGAAAGTTACAGAGAAAGATATTCTAATCACTCGATAGAGTTTTTATATTCATATTAGTATATATGTGGTATATCATCATTAACCTCTCATCCATGTTTCATGAAGATATTACTGAAAAAAACTAAGTATGAAAATATCAACAAAGATAGAAACAATATTTGACTTACAAATACTAACTTGAATATCTCCTCTTACCCTGAAAATTTTTCATGCTATTTGTTTTCATTATTCTGTTAATAGCGGCAACATCTGATATCAGATTTATGAAGTACATAAAATAAAAATCATTGTCACTGTTTAAGAGGAAACATGAAAAGAGCTATAAAATCTTTCTTCTACCAAAATCTACATGCAAGACTTCAAACTGAACATCTTGTGGTTTTTATATTTTAAAAAGTAAGAGATTACAAAGAGTGGCCTTTTATTTGGTTAACCTTAATATTTAATTGTTTCTATTGTTCAAGTTCTATCTTCCCTTTTTTATTAATACACAAATACCTTGCTGACCCCTAGATTTTCTTTTTTTTATATATATTTATTCATTTATCTTTTTAAACTTAAAGGAATAAAAAAAAATTCCCTACCATAATCCTAAACAAAAAAAAATTATTCAAAACTAAGCCAAGGACATTAGAGTACAGACTATCTGATAGTAGAAGAGGCAACATTATTTGCACAAGATTTCTTTTAAAAGCAAATAACTAATGACTTTCCAAAAATTCTCTTTATATTTAAACAGTAGATGCAACCAAACTTGTTTAAGTCTAATTTTACTGTATATAAATTAATGGCAAATTAACACTTTTTAAAAAATCTAGGACTGAATAAATAATGTATAGGAATAGGAATTAATCTAGCAGCCATCTGATCAGCCCTTATTTATGATCAACCATAAACTCCAAAGTGATATATGGAAATTATAATTAGTGCAAATAGATTATTTTAGCAAAAAAAGATTATTTCAACTTGATGTTTAGGGCTAAGACAACAAAATGATGGGGAAAACATAACAGCACAATATAGTTAATATAGAAAAATAAAATAAATGGAATACAATTAAGATCAAAGATCAAGATCAAATAATGGATTGAAAGGTTTGAAACTCAAGTGCTGAATCAGAAATTGTCCAAGCAAACTAGACATTTGTAAAATTACTATTACTGATGTACTAGAGACTGGTATGTTGCCTGCTCCAATCCTAAAGTACAAATCATGGTAAATCAATCACAAGTCAAGGTAAAATCAAATCAAGGTAAATAATCCATCTATAATTCTGTCAATAGGCTGAGGTAAAATCTCTATTCATTTTACTTCCTAATGGAAATGGATTCATTGTTTTGCTGGTTTTTTTATGAATGATACATAGGATTTGTAGCAAGAAAACAAAAAAAAATTGTAGCTTGAAATACTCCCAGAAATAAACAATTGCTGAGTGGACAAACATAAAAAATAATGAGAAACTATTGTCATATTAATGTGGTTAAAACAGAACTTAGATGTGAATGTCTGTGCTGACTTAAAATAAGGAAAACTAATTACTTTTTTAAGACACAATTCTAAGATTATAGGAAAATGTTCTCCCAGTTTGAAAGTCTTTTAAATCTAAATTTCGCTAACATTTTTCTTTGGCATTTAAATTTGATTTTTTAAAATTATAATCAACCAAGGTTAAGAATTTCTTAAATAACTTAGCTAAATATGGTGTTAAAAAAATACAACAGATCTTTTAAATAAGCAATTTTTTTCATTATCCAAGATTACTATAATTCTGAGTGCCATAAATGCATAGTACAAGAAACTATGCCCAAAAGCGAAGGCAAAAAATGACAAATATGAAATAGCCAAGTAGTAAACTACATAACTTTAATATCTATTTTCAAAAGATTTTATCTAGTTGAATGTGCTGATAGGACCGGTTCCATAAGTAACTGTTTTCTTTTTTATTAACCCACTATATAAACTTTGTGGAGTTACTGTCTTCCTACTAGATAGTCCCTCGTCATCATAAAGTACCAAATTGTGCTAATAGGTTGAAAATACATTAATCTGCAAGAGATCCTTTTCTTACTCCACAATGACTAGTGTTGTGATGCAATGTGTACTTTTCAACCTAATTTCTTTAATTGTTAAGTTTCTAAATAAGTATTTGCTGTGGTACCGAAGAGATTGTATAAGTGGACTAAATGATCTTTTTGTCCATCATTTCAACTTCAGATTCAGCTTCCTGACTTACTAGTTCATTACAGGAGATTTGTATTTTAAATTTCTAAGCTAATTTAGGTTGCATCTATGCCTAATAATACTCAATAAGCTGACCTACACTGTCTGATATGAAATAAGTCTTAAATGACAAGTGATAAAAGAGAAATAGAAGAGTAAGACCTTAAAAAAATGGAAATAGAGTTTACAAAAAACCTTTTTTAAAACAAAACAGGCAATTTTTTTTAAAAAACAGGGGCAATTTTTTTTAAAAAACAGGGGCAATTTTTTTTAAGGTTGGCAAGTTTCTGGCCAGAATTGCCAGATTGGCTTTTTTAAAGCCAAATTTCACGAATTTGGCTTCTTTTTTTCAACTATGTTGGCTTCATAGTTGCTTTTTGGCCTTTTCCTGGCTTTTTTTCACCTGGATGACTTTAAAATATCAGTTGTTTTTTATTGTTAAATCATAAAATACAAATACAGAAAATCATTGTCCACTTAGAATATAGAGAGATACTAAAATTAGCTGCACTTCAACATTTGTATAGCCTATCGCTGACCCACATTGAATAAAGTTTTAATTGCATCTAATTTATAATATATATAAATATGTATATAACATTTTTAGCTATAAAGTTCGCTGGAAATGGAAATATTTAGCCGCTTTTTACCATTTTAAAGACAGTTTTAGCTATAAATAACAAATACTTGGCAACATTGAAAGTGTATCCGTTAACGCTGTTTTGATTGTTTGTGAATTTGCCGCACCCCTCCCCCATGGCTGTTTCTGTCTGGCGAATTTCTTCCCTTTTGAAATGGATTAGATTTTTGTTACATTCGTATGTCCAATTTCACCTTTTCTTGATATATACACTGTCAGCCTGCAACCTCCAATTTGCTAAATAGGTCCCTTTTGTGTCCAGCAGCATTCAGACTTGTTTATTTTTTTTAATTTGGACGTTTTAGTGATCCAACAAAAGATAGAGAAGTAACTTATTCATTGATCCAATTTTTCCAATTTTTTTTAATTGATCACTCCCAACATAGCATGCTGGCAAAAGATGTTGGTCACAAGATGGTTCTATTGAGTGACTAACCAGATCTGTTTTACATGTAACCATTCACTTATTAATGGATTATTCTATCTTATACATCAACACAAACTATTCTAGCACATTCTTCATCACATGTATAAACTCAGAGAACCCTTCATGAATGACAGATCAAGTGTTATCTTTTTGATAACAAGAAAAGCAGTCACCATTTTCTAATAAGAAATTGCAAAAATGCAAGACCATTTCTTTTCATATCAAATTCCTTCTGTCTAAATGTCAATGTTTATATGCAGTGTACCTTTTACTATAACACAAAAAACTCCTTAAGAAAAAGAGACTACAATCATCCCAGACATATTTTAGTTCAGCTCAGTCCAGTTTTCCAAAAAGATTCTGTTGGATCTATTGCAAAGTACTGCTTCCAGATGCAGAACAGCTTTATCCACAAGCTAAACTAGACTGGTATTTATATTATTAAATACACAGAATACACACACACACACACACACACACACAAACTATTGGTACACTACCATGTAAAATGTCCATCATTTTCGTCAGTATTCTATTTCTATGATGAAATAAAATGTATGTCCCATTTAATTTGGAAGGAGGCATAGATCTTTAAAACTGCTGGTAGTAACATATTTCTGTTAAAAGAATATTTAGAAAACAATTACCAAAAATCATTATAAATATTCTGACTATTTAGCCAATCTATTATCCACATGTAGGAATTCAGAATAAAGAAGCAATTTGGGACCTTTGGACATAACATCCCATACCCCAGGAGCACATTGTTCATTCATCCAACTTTGAGTCTTATACAAAGCTACATCATGATCCATATTCCTTGGTTTAGTTTAATGTCAGTATTATCCAAGAGAAAAATAGAACATTGCAAAAACTTCAAATAAAACATCTACAATCACTTACTCCAACTTGAAACAAACCTAGCCTGCATAAAATGGCTTCTTCCATATTATCTACCATACAAAATAATTTTCAGATAGCAGCAAGTATGACCATCATTTTTAGGAAAGAAAATTTCACTATTCTTCAAGTAAAAACATAGATTAAAAGCACAACAAAGGGTTCAGAAATCTAAATGGTTGCAGGTATTTCATTTTCCAGCTTAGACACTTAATTGTTAGGGAATTATCACCTGGGACTGCATTAATGTTTCCAATCAAGTAGTGAAAACAAGACATCAATCATAAAGCCAAAAAAGAATTCAATATGAGAAAGATCAGAAGGTTATTTCAGTTGCCTGTTAAGACAAGTTCAATAGCTAAAAATCAATGCTGGCTTTTTACTATTGGATAATACAAGAACATTTTGACATGGTGCTATTCTTTTTTGATCATAAATCACATCCTATATGGATGAAACTATCACACCTTCATTCTATATCACATATTGCAGCTTATTAACAATAGTATCTTTTTGTGGAATATACTAAAATTACAATTTTAGAACTGGCTAGTTATATCATTCAAATTTTGTTTTGTTTGTGTGTGTGTGCACATAGAATTTATCTTTCTTTCACAAAGTGGCTAAACCCATTCTGAAATCAGGGTTGTTATCAACATAATTGACTGTTGCACAAGAGATGTGTGCATTTATATAAATTTCTATCCATGAACAAGGGAATACATATGTATAAAAATATAACAGATTTCAAACCAGGTCACAATGTTTAAAACACCAGCATTAAGTAAGCTTAATATGTAAGGACTATGCTATTTGCTAGAGCTAATATCAATAGGATAAATAAATAAAATTGAAATGTCCAACATGAGTGCTTTGGTACGATTCTAGAGTCAAGGTAGGAAGTAAAATGGATATTTAACAGCCTGTTTCAGATTAGAGTAGGAGGTACTAACACAAATAGAACACTTAGAATAGTGACAACAGACAAGGTTATACCATTCACATCATTTACAAATTGGTTACAATCATAAATGCTAGATTAAATAAATAAGAACAAATTGCAGTATAATGTTCAATAGAATCAGGTTAAGTAGATTAATGTCTTCCTTTCTTGTGGGTTGGCAGTTATATTAGTGCATGTAAGTAGGAGAGGGCAAAAGGAGGAGACAGCTATATTGAAACATCCATTACATAGTTACATATAAATAGGCACAGTTACTCTTGCACAAGCATCTAACCTAAGGCTTATTTTAATAATAATACATATCGATTCAATTCCCAAAGCTGTCTGATAACTGGTTATTTAAAGGCGGCGGTCTACAGCACCCAGGTTACAGGTGGCCTGTGTACTTCTGATTTGCCACTAAGAGAAAATCAAACAGTATCAATAAGAAATTATTTGGCATACTTAAAGGGAAATCTTTGTAAAAGTGTACATTTTGAAAATTATCTTTAATTACAGGTGGAATTAACTACTACTACCACTACCACCACCACTCCTCCTCAAATTGTTCTTCTCCTTAAAGTCCATTTCCATTAAAAAGTGACTCCGACTCCAGATTTCAGTTTAACTTCAACATCCTTTCAGAAGACACCATTGCTATCATCAGCCATTTAAGTACCCCATTATTATTGATGGCAACAGAATTTACTATTTAGTGCAAACAACAAACTGAAAAGAATCAAGCAAGGACACTGAAAAGAAAGCTACTGAAACAATAACAATGACATGAATTTAGTAAAAAGATTTTAAATATATAAAATAATTGTATCATACTGACACTTACATAGTTCATGTTAGGCTAAACAATTTTCTTTTAGTCTACAAATACATGAACAAAAGTGTCTTTCTTTCAATTACAATGCAGTAAAATGCCTATGTTTATATAAGAGGAGGTATTCCCAATGTTAATCTCTTGATCACATACTATTAATAAATGAAGATAACGATAATAATAATAAAGATTATTTAGCTACAATTGTATTGCCTCTTAAAAGCCTACACATAAGACAGAAATGTTCTTGGCCAAATTTCAGAACCATAAAAAATTCATTAAAAAACATGACAAAAATGAGATTGCTCATATATCATCATCAGCTTTTTAACGTCTGTCGTTGGATGTAGACCTTCCCCCAAAATTCACCAGATCTCTCTATCGCAGGCATCACAGCACCAATATCTCCTGAACCTGTCTAAATCACCCAACCATCTTATTTTCTCCTAGACACAATTATGCATATGTGGACCAGGTTGTGAGTCGTGATGTCCAGTGGTTGACATTCTTGCAACATGACCAGCCCATTGCCATTTGAGTTTTCTAATGGATTGTATGATATCTTTGACTCCTGTTTTTTCTTTAATATACTGTGCGGTCTTGTGATCTCTCCAGGTGATGTTAAGCATGATCCTCTCTTGGTCATGTTGCATGGTTCTTAGTTTCAGTGCTAATCTTTTGGTTAGGTTCCATGTTTCAACTCTATAGGTGACTATCTGGGGTACACATCGATTGTAGACCCTTAATATTCTCAAATGTATAACATACATGAAATTAGAAATGTTGAGTAATTTTAAAATTTTATAACAAATATTTTATATACTTTAGAGACTCAAAGCACAATTGATCAAATAAATCTACACACGTCAAAGTTTAGAAGTTATTTAAGAACTGAAAATGGTATTAGGTTAGACATTATTCAGAACAATTAAGCTATAAATAAACTTTCATCTAAAATGTTAATGATAATTTCTACTTCTATAAATTCTATAAGATAACGTTAAGTGGTATGCAACTCAAAGCAAGTCAGGCAAAATGTTCCTATTCATGTCTGTCAAATATCTATTATTATATAGATTCTCATCATAAGAATAAGAAGGATACACTTCTATGAAAATACTAGTACTACAAAAGCAGTTTGGTCTGTTTTTAGTGCATAATGAATAGTGCCAACGCACAGACAGTGAACAAAAGAACAAAATGAGATATTCAGATGCAACTGATTGTTGTTCCAGAATATATTCATACAGACATGAAAAGGCTCTTCATAGTATCATCATTCTACTTTTTCTTTTAAATCTGATAGTACTTAACTAAAAGGGAGGGATCAGAGCAGACAACATACAAGATACAAGATCAGAGAAAGCAAATGGTTTTAAAAGCTTCAACAAATAGATTTTGATTTGATAGAACTAAAAGATTAATAATTTGTAAATATGCATTTCATTTTTCAAGATTTGAAGCTTTAATTCTTTTATCTCTCAAGGCTGAAGGAAATCAGTCGTCACTTCATTCTGGTGACACTAAGATGTTGAGATCATTTGGAAACAACAATTGAAGCCTTTTAAAATCAAATTAACTGAAATTAATAGACAGTGTAAAATAAAGTAACCTACGTTATATATATAGAGTATGTAAATGTAATCTATTTGGCATGCCAAATGTGGAAAGTATGAAGCAAAAAACAAAATTCATGCACTTTCAATTAAATAGTAAATCAAGATATAAGGCGTAACAAAATTTGAAGAAAGGTCTAGTCCCAGCTAAAAACTGTGTATAGGATGTGCATAGCATTAGAAATATTTTCAGGAGATATCATTTTTCATTACTTTTTCCTCTAGTCAGTAGAAAGAAAGCATATTCAAGTGTATTTATGCATATGTGTGTGTATGTGTGTATATATATATATAAAAATGAAGCATTCTAAACAAAATAGGAGTGAACATTTAAAATATCTAGACAGATATCAAGAGTATGAAAGTTTATAGGCACATAGGAAAATCAATAGGTCTGTAGCCTAATGATAAAGCATTGTTATTACAGAACAAATATTTATTTTTCAACATAATCTCCTCCCTTTTCTATGCACTGGTGAATATTAATCACATAGATCGAACATTACGCTTGAAAATTTCAGATCAAAATTCAACTAATAACTATGTGACAGGCTACAGACATATTGATCCACCCTCAAACTGACAAAAATACTTTAAGAACATAATTCTCTTGTTTTCATTTTGAAATTGATGGCCATTGAATTATGTTTTTACAAGCTCTGCAATAACATCCTTGAAAAATATCAAACAGTTATTATTACAGCAAAATCAGTTACCAAAGCATATGTTTTTGTTTGTGGACATTTAATATTTTACATGTAAATCTTGTACCATAAACAAAGTCATAGAGAACTTAGCATCTGCTAAATGTACTGATAAATCAACATCAGCTTTGTTTTTTTATTCTTAAATCCTATTTCCATTAATTCTAAATACAACTGACATACAATACATTTTAAAAACCTACACATTGAAATCTTATTTTTTAATCAAGTATACACCATAATCCTACTATTTCAGAGTTAATCTAATAGCACGCCCTTATCCTAACAGCAATAACAAAGATCAATATTTTCTTTTATCAATAAAATTTCAAAGTCATGAAAATACTGAATTTTGTTGTTTTGTATACTTTTCATATTTGATCACACTAAGTGAAAATTAAAATTTCTAAATATATTTGTCATACAACACTAAACTAAAAGCTACCATTGATGAGTTTCTATTTCTAATGTCAACCTAATGATATACACATTCTATTGAGAGAAAGAAAACTATTAACAAATTAAGAGTACAATTTTCAAAAAATAAACTGTCTCTGACAATATCAACTATTGTTTATTCTCAATACTTATGTATACAAATAAAATAATTTAGTAAAGAGCACAGTATACAATGATGAGCCAAAACACTATGAGCAGCTACATGTGACAAGAATGATAGCTACTGCCTTGTAATGACTGCGCATTAGGGCGTATTGAAAGATTTTAAATTTCAGAAATTGAAAACCAAAGTTTTATGATGTGTGTGTGTGGAGGGGGAGTGGGGTGCAACGACGAAGGCCAAGGTAAACTTAAAAAACACTGATCGTCGTCTTCCTTGGCGCATTTGCACTTTTGTCTCACATGTGCCACACCTTGTGCAATCCTGAACCCGCACACTGAAAATCATGTAACTTTTCGAGTAAATCACCTACAGAGACAAATGAACATAATTTTCCATACAATTCTGACCCAAGAAATTCATAAAAATGGTTATTAGGATTCAAACAAATCTTGACTATTTCAAGACAACAACAACAAAAACGCAAAAAATGTTGAGAAATCCAATATGTTTTCATATATACACTAGCTATCAACTGTTTGTCCTGTAATCATTTCTTTTAATCCTTGAAGTGTTTATTTTAACAGGCTGTAACAGGCTGAAATAATGTCCGATGGGGTTAATTTTAACCCTACATTACACGAACAGACACACCGAAAAGATAAACAACATACAAAGACAAATGACCACATCTTTCTATAGAGTTTTGACCCAAGAAATTCAATAAAATGGTTAGTATTAAGATTCAAATACATCTTGACTCTTTCAGGACAAAAAATGCAAAAAAGCAAACAAATGTTGAGAAATCCTATATGTTTTCATATATAAACTAGATATGGACTGTTTGTCCTGTAATCTTCTGTTGGAACACCTTTAATAAATAATTATAAATAAAAAAAAAAAAAAAAGAATTTGCATACCTTCCAGTATGTTTTGAAACACAACATTCACAGTGTTTAGAACAAATAGACAAAAATGTTCTCAGAAAGAGCAATCCCTTCTACACAACTCGGTCAACCTGGAAATGTCTATCTTGGTCACATAACGCCAGAAGCGAAAAACATGCGCACGAACGTCAACGCAATAATAAAGATTTCCTTGTTGAAAACGATTTTGATTTGAAGACCCTACACCTACGAATACCAGTTACGAAGGTGGAATTATTCATTCCCTTTAAGTCAAATTAAGTCACAGAGTGCTTATTAATATTTGTAAATTTCATACTAATAAACTTCCTTTGCGCAATCATATTCAAGAAAGAAATATTCCACCCCTTTCTAACAATTCCTATGTTGGTGTATTAGGAAAAGCAGTTTGTGGCGGCAACAATGACAAGTGTAGAGCTTCATCAATGGATGGACGACATCATCCACGATCTCAATAATGATCAAAATGATGGATACATAATGGTGAAGATGATAATTGGAGGAGAAATCAACGAAAGTCTACTGAGTTTGAAACCAGGCCCAGTCAGCCACTCACGTTGGCTCACAACTGCAAACCGGTTAATGAGTCTATAAATAAACACAATTTTACTGGCACTATAAAAAAAAAGATCTTATGATTGTGAAACATATTGTTTTATTCTACTACCCAATGTAGTTTGATATCAAATGCAAACTATCAATTTTGAATGATCGCCACCACATTTTCAAAGAGATGAAAATTGTTTGAGATGTTCAGCCAAAGGAAACTTGTGACATCATGAAGAGATATGTCAACAACACAGCCGAGCAGACTCACTCAAAAAACTTCTCCTTCTCTCCAGTGAAGATGAGGCAGAAAAGACGATTTGCTATCAACAAAATTCTCAAAATTCATGGCTATTCAGACAAAGGAGCCAAAAGTATTCAGGCTTTTCACATTCCCTAGTTGAATTGGTCTGTGAGAAACCTTACTGAAATTATTGATTGGAAATCTTCATTTGGTGAGCCAATCCTGACTTCACAAAGAATGAGATTGAAGGGTTTTAAAGCAAGACATTTAACATGAAAGTGACTCCATGTCACTCTCAAAGTGTTGAACGATTTGTCAAAGAAGTTTCAAATGCTTCTGCTCATATATTTGGAGCTGAGAAATGTGATGGTTTTGTTCGTTGCCATGCCCTAAAACTCATACCGAAACGTGTGCATCATTGTGCATGCATGTTCTATAAAAGCAACCCAAATGCACACAATTATCCATGCATTTAATGGTCTGTCACTAATCAGTACACAACAGAAGGGACATGAAAAATAGCTAAAGAAAACATCCCAAATACAATAGCTGCCTGAAAAAATTCTGAAATATTTTTTTATACCAACATAATGTAGATATCAATTATATGCTAATCACACTAAAGACATTCTCTCAAAGTTGAATAGAAACAAAAGTTTATAAAAATAGACAGAAATTCAAAATATCTAAGGATATTTCTGAGCATATTGCTTCCTACTCAAACATTATATTTCAATTTATGCAAGAGAAGTTTCTTTTCATAATAGATCATATTTTCCACTATATATAATAAGCACCCATGATTTTGTAAAGATTATTGAGGATAAAAATCAATTTTAATTCATAATCCCAATCTCTACCCCTCAACAAGGTGTTGGTAACAGCTTGTTGAGTTTTAAATAGTTTTATTCTAAACAATATGATAACCTAAGGTGTATTTATGCAAGAAATATTGAGGTGAACAGGAATGTTTTGGTGCCAGTCACTTCAACTGGTAGGCCACCCCAAACTATAACCGTAATGGTATAATACACACAAAGATTTCTGAAACAAAACTGTTTGGAAGAGAAAATAAGTGTGCATTTCTATAATATATAACTACTTCACACCCAAATCCTTTGTTAAATACACCTTGATTGTTAAATAAAACTTCAGAGCTCTATCACATTTTCAGTATCCTTGCTATTTGCAGTATTACTGTAGGTTATATTGTTTAGATTTTGTTGGGAGAGGGGGGTGGGCGGCTTTTTTTTTTAACCTTCCCTTGGTATGACAAGATTATTTCCATCATACCAATATCTCAATGGTCCATAAAATAATATAATAAATTTAGAAAGCTAGACATTAAGTTACAGACATATAGATGATAATATAGTATTTTAAGCTGATAATTCTTTTTAGTAGGTGTGTATATAAAATTGGTAATTGTTTTGAATTATCTGACTAAAATAAAAAAATAAATTAACACAAACTAATGCAGGAAGAAATTTCCAACTGGAGGTAAATTTCAATGATAAAATCAGTTTTGATTTGGATGCAATGCCAACAAATTAAACCCCACTATATCTCCTCAGATCCATTCATGGCAGCGAAAGCCAAGAGGATGAGTCATTCTGAGTAGGAACACAAATCACTCATATGCATATAGCAACAGGCTTTAACACTAAGAATTGGTATTCTTTTATTGATCCATTATACTAAATAACTAACATCTATGACTATAGTGTGTGTACTTCCATACATTTACAATTTAGCTAAAATGAAAGCTATTTTTAAAATAATCATCATAGAATGTAAAGCAATTGTTAACTATTTCCTAAACAATTTATATGGATCATTACTATCCATAAGATGCAAATTAAGTTGATGCATACAACAAATTTATAGATATTTGGATAATAAAAACCAATGATACATCATGTATCACTATATATATGCAAACCTATATATACACACACGCATGCACACATTTATTCAGACACATGCCCCAATATATTAGCACTAGTTTTTACCAAAAATGAGCAGTGAACGTGGAGAATAGCGTTCTGTTGACCACAAATGGATGGTTTTTTTGATTTCCATTATTTATTTAAATTCAGCATTTTTACTGCGTTATCAGAACATAAAATTTGATTTTACTACAACCGTTGCGTCCTTTAGCATAACAGAGTACAAAAACACATTGCTAATTATTTTATGTGTGGATATATACATATGAGGAAAGGAAAAATAGTATTTTCATTCACGTTTGTTTTTACAATGCCTTAAATGCAAATGTGAACAGCTAGCAATAGAATAACGCATGTCACTCATACACAACTTGAGGATAATGCAACAGCAGTAGCAATAAAGGTAGAGACATGGACCAGCTTATTTTGTATGGCACAGAGTGGAATCCAACAGAAGAGTAGGCTGCCCCTCAGCACAATAACTGGCAGTTTTTTAAGTGACTGGTGCATTATTAAACAATGCTGAGTAAGCCAAATCATTCCTTCTTCCATAGCAGCTACCAGTGTTGATTCTACCAGTGTTTATGCCCAGAGAAAAGCAGCAGAAAGACAAGTTGTGAATGAATAGAGTTGTGAGTGAATACCAACCCTGGAATTGAACTCAACTGCCAGGCAGGTTGCTAGATATACTTAATGCGTTTATCCACTCGGCCAGGTGTCCTTTAGGACAAGTAGTGCAAAAAAGTTGCATATTCAGTGGAAAGGGAAGACAAGCGACTTTGCAAGAACAAATCAACTAGGAAGAATTAACTTGTTAGGCATTCATAGAGAGGAAGGGAATGTAATAGGGAGATATCTTGGGTACTTTGGTATCGTTCATAGAGAGAGCTGAGAGTAAGAGGAAGAATGACTTTATTTTAAACGGTGTGTATGTACACTTAACATTTTTAAATAAAAATACATTTTTTTTTAAATCTAAAAGTAACAAATATCACTTTTTCAAAACAAATTAAATTAAACACTATCTGATTTACATCTATCTATTTTATTAATTCTTTTTTATTTGCAGCAATTTACCCCACCCATGAGGGTGAGTATTTAGTATAGTTTTTAAAATTAATAAAAATATATTGAATTATAGAAATATACTGCAGTTGTTTCTATTCCCAAATTTATCCATCGATATTGGAGATATGAGTTTCATCATACAAATTGGCATTTCATTCTTCATTCTTCATGTTTTGATTTATATACAATTTTAAAAACTATCTGCTTGTTTTATGTCTTATAAAAACTGTTTTCTGTAATATGATTTTTGAAAATTTATAATTACATAGTTTTAATTTTTTTGTCAGCAGTTATCAATCATGGCGTAATTGAAGTTAATTGTGGATGACAAAAATTTACATTTAAAACAGTCTAAAATCTGGTACGCAAAAGTATTTTTTCTTTTCTTACGATTAACTATATGCTATTTTCTTGCAATTTAAAATTAACACTTCAAAGAAGATATTTTAATTACTGCAATACGTTTTAATTCTTTAGAAAAAAGTCCTGTATTCATTTTTTTTTTTTCTTTTTTTACTTAATAGCAATAGAAAACCAATTCCCCACTTCCTGTACTGGGACTCTAAAAATAGTCTAAAACCTGCTTTAAGTACGCAGTAGTAATTTTCTTTTAATACCATTTTATTCAGACATATTTCAGAGTTATATATATAAAATGTATCTGGTCTACACTCTTAGGTATGAATAAAAAAGGACATGGGCTTTATATACATATTATATATTTAATTCTGAAATATATGTATACCAATTTATAGACCTGCTTTACAAAAAAGAAAAAAAATTTAAGGCTAGAGAAAACAATAGAAATCTAAGCATTATGATTTCCTATTTGAATTATTCATACTATGACTCAATTATTGAAGGTAAAAGACTAACCAGTGACCAACAGATACTTTGGATTAACTCACATAAGTCTGCTGTATAATCTATTAGCTTAGTTATAGAAAGAAAGAAAAAGCATTTGAAACCTCAGTAAAGAGAAGCAAAAATTAAAACTATTAAGAAAGCAAAAACAATAAGAGAGGATCAAACAGATAAGGAAGTACAGTAGAGCACCTACAAATTTTAATCAAAATAATCAGCAAGACAAAAAATAATCAAATAAAGACAATTTCACATTGTGTGTATGTGAAAAATATAAAACAATTTCTTTTTTATATCATTAATTTTAGGGAATTTTTAAATGCAACTAGAAATGTTAGAAAAAACTTTTGAAAAGTGAATTAGTTGATTAATTCAATTATTTCATAAGGAATTTATTTTACTTTATAATCAAAAGTATAACTTGGATTTTGGGGCTCATGTAAACTAATGCCTTAATCTTACTAAAATTCACCAAATGTCTGTCAGTCATCACATAGCTAAAGCCAAGGCCACCAAATTTACTGTGGTTACTAATGGGACCTCAAAACAGGTTTTTAGAATATTAGTTTTTGAAAATTAAAGAACTTTTTAAATTTTTAGTGAGGGTTCAATTTACAATGTAAGTATAATGCTAAACTGGACCCTTACTTTGTGTCCGTCAGGTTAGCTAAACCAAATCTTTATCTGTTTAACCGTATAAAGTAGACATGTTGAAAACCCTGTCCATAGGGCTGGTTTTCAGCTAGATTTCATAATTTACTTATGTTAGATGAAGGGATGAGAGAGATACTATTACTTACGCACTAAATTATCCACCTATTTATGCTCTCCAAAAGTATAAGAACAACTAAAGCAGTGCAAGTGGTAAACAAATGGATATGACAACAAGTAAAGAGCTGGAAAACATATGTATCTATTTAGTCTGGTTGAATTAGGCTGAAAAGTAGGTGAACCCGGAATAAATTGGCCCATAAGCATATTTGGTACCACTACAAGTGCAATTTTATGTAGAATAACATTAAATGCCTCCCTTCACATCTTTTTTACATGCAGTTAAGTTGACCATAGTATTTTCACTTATTTGATCAACTACTGACCAATCACACTGAATCAGAAGTTATACTTTGCTTGATTATCCAAGTTTTCTGTCTCACATTTTCATTAAAAATTGTATCTAAACTATTTCAAGTACGGAAATTTAAGAAATTGATGCAGTTTCTAATAATCAGAAGACTCATTGAATACTTGAAAATCATATATTATTTTGTTTTTAAAAACACTTCAAGCAGTTTCTAAAAACTTTCCAAATTTCATCTCCGTCTGAATGTAACAAACACAATGCTACAAACTTGACTCCTGCAAGAAACTAGTCAATGACCACAGAACCAAGGAAGAGTTGAGGATAAATGATTAAATAGAGTAGTTCCAATAGATTTTAACCTAGGAATACTCTTCTGAACTGTAAAAGACGTAACATGGAATGTGCCATCTGTGTGTCCAGATTGACTACTATGGAAAACTTATGATACAACAATTTGAACCAAATTTTGCAAAGATATTCTTTGCATTAATGGATTTATGCTAAGAGAGAGTATACCGAGGGAAGCAGCTATCTCATGGGTCTAAATTTCCTTACAGAAGCAAAAAGTACTATAAGCTAATAAGATTATCTTGGAAATTTATTCGTTTATCAACAAAAGATTTAAACTATCAATGCAATTTGGGTGTTAAAATTGCTAATAAATTTAAAATATAAAAAAGTGAGTTGTTTTGTAAAGTGTCCATGACCCACAAACACTGGGAGAAAATGTATTAGTACAGGAATCTGTATCAAACAACAAAAACAAATTTACACACACATAGTATGAAAATACTGGTTCAAATGCAACCAAAAGCTAATTTTAAATCATTGCTGTAGTCATGAAGGATAAATCATGAGTCAGCTAATTGACAAAGTTTACAAATTGCCATTGACATTCTTACTGACACAAGAGGTGCGGAACTGCATGACTATGGATTTTCCTGCTAGATTTTTTTGATGTTAAAAGTGATTATAGTTCATTTGCATAATTTGGTTAATATTGAGATGAGGTGCAAAAGATTTAAGCAGTGGAGTGTATTTATCAAATATTGTGTCACACACATACACAACACATTTGAGATAAAGAAGTCAATTGAAGGTTACTAAATAGTCTTGTGCTCATGAAGGATGCAATAACATTTAGGATAATTGTATTCATTGACACAATTTATATCCGCTAAAGAAATCTTGTTTTACCTTAATTTAAAAATAGCCTTGAAAAAGAAACAATAAGAACAACAACAGGTCAACATTTCACTGAGCCTAAGCTAAAATGCAAATAAAACAAGAACTGTAAATAGTTGTTATGCTATAATTAGAAAGTTGGTATTTCAAGTTAGAAGTCACTGATGTTAGCGACACTAAAGAACAAGAGACAATTTACTAGTGGTTTTCTTTAGTAACATGTAAATGATGACTCACATTGAGTTACAATCACTTTTACAGGAATTTACTTCATGTGAATACACAATCCAAATAGACACAATTGGTGAGATTCACAATAATTAACTTGACTAAACCAAAGATCAAATCACTCACGTTGTGAAGCTCTTTGAGTCATTCCTCAAGCAAAAAAAATCTAAATAGACTTTTATCCTCATGCAATCATTCTCTTATGTCATATAGTATCCCTTATAGTATTATAGGTTGATGGGATACATCCAATGACCTGACAACAATGTTAGCTTTACATCATGGCAAAAGACAATTTTACAGCACTTGTCTCCCTAAAAAGCTATGATGCAGTGATTGTTATTATACTAAGCGTTTTACTTACAACTAAACAATATAGTTAACATTTGTTAAAGTGTGTCATCTGCCTTCATTTTAAAACCAACAAAAATTACTTGTGACAAGGTTAAAAGGCCTCATTCACTAGGATCTCAATGTTTCATCTCAAAAAGCCACTATATTTCTGATACTGATATGCTACAATTTGTTTTTCCAAGTATTTCAAAAGCAGAAAAACAGCAATGACATTCCATAGTACTTTGATATCAAATAATTCAACCTATTATCTTGCATGATGAAAAGATCAAAAATACAAAAGAGATTCTTAATTTTATATATAAAAAAGACACTTCAATTTTATGAATCAAATGGATTAGGGAAAAAACAGTAATGTATCAACTGAGACTTATAAGCTGACTTGGGTTATAGAAAATTAGTATTCTTAAAAATAAAACAAATCAAACGTTTGGCATTACCATATCAGGAAAGATTCATTCAAGTCCCAAACTTACCTGCAATAGAAAAAGAGAAAAAAAAAACAATCAGAAAAAATGTTCAAATGAAAATATTAGAGAAATCAAATATCAATGAAAAGCATTAGTTCAGAAAGAATAACAGGAAATTTTCATATTGTAAGTATAATTTTGAAAGCTAATAATGATCATTTCATCCATATGCCTAGTTCTCACTTTCGCGGTTGGCGATGCCTAAGCCCACATGATAAATTTCTTGGGGGTCAGTGGGGATAATCTGGCAATATCCCTCGCAAGTCCGGGGCCTCGCTTGAACCCAGGCATGATTTTCAAAAAATTTCATTTTTTTCGTCATCAACTATAACAAACACTAGAAATCCATGGCATATCCGTAGCATGTCCATAGTATAACTGTCGTTTCACAACAGATATGCAATAGTGTCACAGTTTTTCGAGTGTTTCGCAAATGGATGTGCGACAGTTATGCTAGTTTTTTTTTGGTACCACGTGACCTTCGACAACTATAATACTGGTCCTCCATTTCAACAAACACTAGAAATCCATGGCATAACCGTAGAAGCCACAACATATCCGTCATTTCAAAACAAGACAGCGAGTAGAGAAGTACATATTGTGAGGGTGCTAAGCAGACAGTGTTTTCAAGCTTTGGCCTCACACATTCTACCAGCTCTTGAAACAATTCTGGGGTTGCTCATACTGTCCATAGAGGACCCTCCTCTGCAACCAGGGTTTCCACCAGACAGACATTCCTCCTGGGTGTGTGTGTGGGGGGGGGGGATTCTTCTTGATATGGTCATCATTTGTAACTGGAGGGCTTCCTCCTCAATAACATGAGGCAGAATGAGCAAAAGTAGGGCTGGAGGTATATATATATATATATATATAGGTTTTTGGATGGAAAAACTGTCACAACCTTGGTGGCACTGTAGCACAACCATGATGCCATAGCATGTCCGTAACGGTCCTTGGCCTATCCCTGGCTCTTCCTTTGCACTGCTGTTGTGTCCATAGAAACACCCTTATGCTACCATAGGTAGGGCGTTTCCATTTTTAAACTGTGGGCTTCCTGCATCCAGGCTTAAAAGTTTAAAATTTGGGGAAAAATATTTCTACATTATCTAAAAATGTATAACTGTAACTAGATGCAACATTAATTTCAGAGCCTCAAAGGGTAATTAATTAAAAACAACAATAACATCAGCAGTTCAATAAAGATATATACATTACATCAAACATTAAATGACAGACAAAATTAAAATCCTAAGGCATTACAGATAATTAGTGTAAAATGATATAAATTCTTATGTATTTTAAAACTATATAATAAAGTTTGGCACAGAAAAAAGAAATGATGACAAATTAGAAATGATATTTACATGCCATGTATAGAGTGAGCATCATTTTTATACAATACAACATTTAATTGTAAAGATACATCAGAATCTCAGTTTTCCAAGGAGTGGGTGCTTTTTCTCTCTTGAGAAGTGAGATCAACAACCACCAACAAATTCTAATTGCTTATTGAATAATTGCCATTGGAATTCAGTTATTTTAACTTGACGTCTTTCCATATAAGAATTCATTCCAAATGATTTTCTCAAGTTGGCTAGTAAAATAGCAGTGAAGTGCTTGCCAACTTAGTTGAGAATGAGTGAAAATAGTAAAATAATTTCTACAAACAAGAAATGAAAAATGATCAGGAGAAAAAGAAAACTTTCTACAATTTCTCAAAAATCTATCATAAAAAGCAAAAATAAAATATAAATACAAGTTAGACTATACAACTAAAACTTACAAGTAAATTATAATAATACTCCAGAATATTATTTTATCCATTACAAGAAAGGCAGCTTTTATGAAGAGGTTATGTTATAGTGATACTGTCTAACCACAATAATAGGATCTGAATTTTTGAATCCTATCAATTTATAATCAATTAGAAGTAAAATGCTACATTGTATTGTCTTCCTTTTATTCCTTGACTTCTCCCTATGGAGCTTCACCAAATTTAAACTTTATTAGGCAAAGAAACAACAAATAATGACTCACTGATATTTTGAAAAGGAGATGGAAAAAGGAGTGGGCAGATGAACATGATGGTGGCAAGAATCCAAACCAAAGTTGATCATAGTCAATGCTGTTAAGTAATTAAATCTTCAATAAAATGATACAAAAATATGAACCTTAAACCTAAGAAAAGTAGTCTCCTTAAATACATAAGCCAAATAACCTACCAATATTAATGTTAATCTCATAAAAATAACTCAGTATTGAAACATGTCATTGTTAATATGTGGTAGGGTGTCAGAAAATACTTAAATTCTATTAAGACAATGCTAAAACAGTCCTAAATCAGGGGGAAGTAAGGAGAAATATTCTGAAGGTCAAAGATTATCTCCCAGATCTCTTTATATTTGGTGTGGGGAAATACAAGGACCCATAAGACATAAAATAGAGGAAAATATCAAGTTTGAATAATCTAATTACTTTCCCACATGAAACTAGTATAAACTAAATTATAATCTAAAGCACACACCTTATTTGAAATTCTTCTATCTATTCCATCAATAATGTTATAATATTATGGAACAGCTTCAGATATATTCACATCTACTATAAATAAATAACACTAGACACCTTTACTGTAAACCTCTGACAATCATTAAGTAAACAAAAAAATCTGGAATATATCCCAGATGAAGAAAAATGATTGCTGGAAATCTACTTCTAGAAACACCAGTGTGTTGGTTTGTAACGCAATAATGGTCACACTGGATTTTTTGGTTATGTTTAGAACAGCAAAAACTATCATCTTTTGCACACATCACCCCCAAAATAGTATTTTATAAAATGTATATTTTAAGGAGATTTTTTTTACTGTTATTAAAATCTCTGTACATGAAGTGGGGGATCAATAAAATGATCCCTGACGTAGGATAGGTAACTGTGCATGGATCTGCCCAAAAATGTAATCACTTTGTCCATACCTCCACAAAATTACATCAAAATTTATTAAGAACATTTGGAGGTAAAGCTCATGTCTATCCATACGATAATATAAATGAAGAAAATGGAATCTCAATCAGAAATAAATCCGTGGATCCACCCCAAAATGTAATCACTTCTTTTGTAGCCCATTACCCAACCTTCCACAAACTTTGATAGAAATTCATTGAGAACCTTTGCTGATATTGTGTGGACAGACATGAAATTTTAGTGATTTAAGTTCTTCCGTAACCTATTGTCCATCCCTCCACAAAATTTCATTGAAATTTATTGAGAACTCTTTCATGTAATGAAAGCCCGCTTCAATTTATTAGCTTTTATGGGACAGCTAAATGTGGATGAACAGTAAAGTTTAAAATACTGTCATATGACTGGTAATATTCTAGTAATTTAATAATTTTCACATTCATATGTATTCTCATTAGGATTATGGCAAAGAAATTCAATTAAATATTTTTTTAATATGAATAACACAAATAGAAAAAAGCTTTCTTAGGAAGTCATACTGGGTCATTGATAAAATGCAAGAAGCCACAGGAAGCAATGAGAAGTGAAGCAAAATCATTTATTACCAGTAAAAACTGCTCTAACCCTAATTTCTTTAATTAATCACCACAAACCTAAAAGCTTTTTTAAATCAATCCCTTTGCTTCTCATAACTGGAAGCAATGAGAAGCAAACAAAGATATCATTTATTACCAGAAACAATGAACGAATTCCAGTATTTTTTTTTATTAAGACACTTATTTAAATACTAACATTTCAGATGTGATCAATGACAGAAAGAATACAAACATTTTAAAAATGAGATTAAATTTCTGAAAATTATTAAAAAAAAAATGTTAGTGTGAATTTTTCTTTTCTTTCAATATACCATAAATCTACAAGGTTATAATAAATAAAACTAAAAAGTTTTTTGTTTTACAAAAAATTAAACTGCTTTTAAAACATGTAAAACTTATTCAAAATCAAACAGTAAGACTTTACTAAGATTTCATAAGAGGAGAGAAGTATTTACA
>VCCN01001809.1:1968278-1991461 GCA_006491835.1 Architeuthis dux
AGCAGGTTGATCCCGAGAGGCCTTGAGAAGCTGATTACCTGGGCTCATATGGGCCTCAGGGAGGGAAGGAAAGGCCAACAATGGGTTCGTACTTGGCAGAAGCCAGATACCATCAATCAGTGAGAAACCAGTGAAAAACGTGTGAAAGGTGATTGACTGCTGTCTAAAAGACACAGCATCTATCCGAGTGACAGGCCAAGAGCTGGAAGCCTGGCTAGTTGTGGGCCCATCTGGCAAGTTTAAGGGTTGGATATATCAACATGTCATCTTTCCACAGAGTCTCTGGCAATTCTTGGTCTATGAGGTCCTGATCTCCACAGTCGGGTGCTTTGCGAGGAAGATCAGTAGGTCACTACAGGGGTGGCTGGAATTACTTCGGAGCCTGGGTAGCATCGCCTTGTACAGGAAAAACAACAAGCTGAAGCTCCCCTTGAGCAGCCTGAATGAAGAGTTCAAGGTGGCCCATACTAGGGAGTTGCTGCAATACCAAGAGTCCTGCAACCCAAAAACCACTCAGGCCAAAGTCTCAGGTGCTGAGCTTTTGAAAGCCAAGCCCCATCAAAATTCTCAATCCAAGCTTTCTATGACATTCTGCCAAGCCCATCGAACTTGTTTAGCTGTGAGTAGGTGATGGGGAAGTCACCAGCTTGCCCTAGGTGCCTGAATAGAGGGGCTCTGTAGCACATCCTCAGCTGTTGTCCGAAGGCCCTGAGCGAGCGTGCAGCCACTGGTACCATGACCAAGTCCTGAAGGTTATAGCAGACACCATCAGCAGGCACTGTGAGCGCCTCTGCCAAGTGAAGAAGTTCATTGCTTTCGTCTGGGTGGGGGGAAGCTAACATCAATTGGCAGGATCACTTCCACAAGCCTGCTAGCAACAGCACAGGACTGGGAGCTGAAAGTTGATCTGGAAAAGCAACTGAATTTGCCAGAAACTGTTGCCACAATAACACTACGGCCAGACAGGGTGCTGATTTTGGAAGTCGCCAAACAGATCATTCTATTGGAATTCACTGTTCCCTAGTAGGACCGAGAGGAAGAGGGCAGAGTACACTGAGCTTGTGGAAGAATGCCAAAGTAATGGGTGGTAAGCGAGGTGGGATGCAGGGGGTTCACAGGCTGGTCCCTCTGCAGGGCCTTTAACCTGCTGGGCATTACAGGAGCCAGTAGGTGCAGGGCTATCAAATTGGCCACTGAAGCAACAAAATTTGCTTCAAGGTGGCTGTGGATCAAGAGAGGAGAGCTGTGGGTGAGGTAGCACTACCTGGACACAAGCCGGGGCTTGATCAAGTGCAACTGGGTCACCTCGGTGAGAGTGTCTGATGAAAGAAACGCAACAACCGAAGACCCCAGGAAACATCACTGATATGTCCAGATTCATCACAAGATGTTGTATGTGAAAAATATCCCTATTTCCACTTACACTATTTTATAAAGATATTATTTTATGTTCATTTCTTCTTACCATTAAATATGATATCAATAATACCTGCTTATGACAGTTATGTCATCTAGAATTTTTATCATTTCTTTACTAAATTCATTTTTAAGTGAGAACAATCAAAGGGCTGTAAACATCTTACCTGGATAGTTGCAATAAATATATTTTTTCACTCATAAATATGTCACAATTTAACTATTCTTTTACCAGGCCTGAAAACTTCCTCACAAAAAAAAAAAAATACAAGATTTTTACTCAAAAGAAAGATTGCCAAATAAAATTTTCCCAATAGTTGGACTAATTCGCCTTCATACAAAAATTGCTTCAGTTAGTTTTTGGTTTTATAAACTTTGTTTTAAGTAATAATCTCTTTATTTGCAGATTTACTTCAATTATAATAAGGTGAAGATGTAAAAATGATTTTCTTTCTTTTTACTCAGTGGTTATGAGAGGAGACATATACAGTGCAGAAAAGTATTTGGATACTTTCAAAATATTCATTCAATATACTTTTGATGCTTACATTTACTTTAAATTTACACAGGTGGTGTATTTTGATATAAAATTAACAATTACTAAAAAAAAAAATACATATTTCCAAACATACAATGCAGAATAGAATATAAACAAAAGTAATGGTGAAAAAAGATATTCGGAAAAATTTATCATAAAAATGTTATTCAAGAAGGAATGCAGGTGTAGATCTTTCTGCACCTGCATATAAACTTTTGGAATGTTCCCGCAATACTTCACTAAGGTATGATGTCATCATAGTCATCACCTACTACTTCACCTTCTTGCAACGAGGCTGCCATGGTTAAAGTAAAGTAGTTCTCAACCAAACAAAGGAATGACGTAATTAAGCAACATAATGAAGGTTTGAGCTAAATGGCCATTGCCAAGATGTTAAATATCCCTGTCAGTACCATTGGATCGATTATTCTGAAGTGGAAGAAGTTTGGCACCACCAAAAACCTTCCTCAAACTGGCACTCCATGGAAATATTCTTCATTCGCAACTAAAAAAATACTAAGAAAAATCAAATGGTAACTCGAAAGGTAATCCAAGATGATTTAAGAGCAGTTGGGACATTGGTTACTAATAGAACTATTAGTAATGAACAGCACAGGAATGGTTTAAAATCTTGTACCCCAAAGAAAATACCTTTGTTGAAAATAAAGCGCTGGATTCTTGGATAACGTTTGCTCATGATCATTTAGAGAAGCCTAATTATTTTTGGGAGAATGTTCTTTGGTTGGACGAAACAAATAACTGAACTTTTGGGCCATGTATGGAGAAAAGGTGGATGAAAAAAAAAGAAAAGAAAAAAAAACACCATCCCCACAGTAAAGCACAGAGGTGGAATTATCATGGCTTGGGGGTGTTTCCCTTTCAATGGTATGTGGGCACTTCACTTGATTGAAGGAACCACGAATGGAGCGATGTATCAGAATATTTTGGGAGCTAATTTGTTCACTTCGCTGCAACAGTTGGAGCTTGAGAAGGTTGGATCTTTCAACAAAATAACGACCCGAAGCATACAACTAAAGTAACTCGCAAATGGTTTGTTCAGAACAACATAGAGATGTTTTAGTGGCCTAGTCAATCACCTGGCTTGAATCCAATTGAAAATTTATAGCAAGGCATGAAAGATCGAATTTAGAGAAATCCCAGAAACATTAATGATTCGAAGGTTGTCTGCAACAAGGAGTGGGCCAGAATTTCAAAAGAATGTTACAAAGGGCTTGTGAAGGGTTACAAAAAATGTCTCCTAGCAGTATGTTTGGAAATATGTATTTTTTTCTTAATAATTGTTATTTTTATAGCAAAATACATCACCTGTGTAAATTTAAAGTAAATGTAAGCATTGGAACTATATTAAATAAATATTTTGCAAGTGTCAGTTCGGTGGAACCACCAAGTGATATAAATTTTTTCTTCATGAAGTTTTTCTTTTTATCATTTAATATCTCTATTATATAACACTTTACTGATAAGTAAAAAAAAAAAAAAAAAAGCTTTAAAAAATCAGACCCTCAGTAATAATAACAACTTATGATTTTTTGTTCACATACAAGGGCAGTATTTAAGACGATTAGTGAAATAGACAACATGAAATAAATTTCCATAAAAATAGAAAAATAGGGAATTTGTAATAGGACTAATCAGGGAAATTTTAAAATGTTAATATTTACATGCATGATTATTTTGATATCACTTTAATCCTTAGTTATTTGGGCCGCTATGGTACAAGGCTTAGGGTATTATCACAGAATAAGTGGTTTGGCTGTGAGCAAGATTAGTAATAATCAAGCAGATCGCCAAATAAAAAAATTTTTCTCACAGCATCATCTGTCATTGAGTTTCCTTCTTATTATCAAGCAATGAGAATGATATGCAGCTTAGTGATATACGTTTTATAAATTTTAGAGTTTATACAGCATGATGTTAAAATTTATTAAGTTATGAGATATACAATGCAACCATGAGGTCTTCAGAATTGGTCTACATACAGAAAGTGCCAGAAATAGTCATAAACCTTTCTGTATGCTTTTGTTGCATCATGTTAGTTATTTAATCCTCATGAGAAATCCAGATTTTATGAGAACAAAATTGATAATGAGCTGTGCCAGTTTTGCTTAACAAATGAGTCACATCCATAAGTGAAGGATTACACTTTAACTTTACAAATTAATTTTGAACAAGCTAATGAAAAGAAGTCATTCACTTGATTGAACCCAATTGCTAGAATATGGTCCATCAGCTATGCACAAATCAATCCAAGGATTAAATAAATGTATTACTTTAATCTCTAAGTAAGAGTGAGTAGTTATAGAATTTTCAATCTGATATTTTCAAACACCATTTTGAATGAAAAAAAAACCAAAAAAAAACACATCAAAATATATAAAAGTGATATAAACAGGGAATGGACTAAAAATGCTGTTAAGAAAGTGTCACCTGAAGTTTTGCAATCATGTCCCTCATCAGAAATGCAAAAAACTATGAAAGAAAATTATAAAATAAAATTTCTTAAATTCTGAAAAATTCTTACAAAAACAACAAAGTATTAACCCCCCCCCCCCACTATGTAAACAAAGAATCGGATCGACCATAACTCACCATTTTTCAATTCCTGGAGTTTTGTCAATATTATAGCCAAGTTTCAGCAAAATCTGTTAAGATTTGATAAATCTTTCTTCTTTGCATAAGTATTTTGGTCGAGACAAATTATTTTGGGGCGAGTAAATTTTCCCTCTAACTCGACCGGCGGATGAGTTACATTTTTAAAAATTTTACAGGGTGGTTACATGTATTTAAAAATACAAATTCTTTCATAAATTGTTATTTGTAACAAAAAATAGTGTTATTTTTAATAAACCAAACCAGATTTCTTGAAATCCGGATACCAAAACATTTTTTGTAAATTGGCCTCCAGATATCCGTCCGGATACAAATTCCAGTATATCCCTAGTTGTCATGCAAAATCACTAGTTATCTTTCTTGACCCTCCCCAAAGTCTTTTTCCAATGCATCATTTAAATGGGCTCACTCTAGTGGTGTACAGTAACAGTTTATCCAGGTGCTAGCAATTTGAATGAAAAATTCCCTTTGAATTAGCCCCCCTTTTCTTGACCATTAGCCCCCTCCGTTTTTTCTTACATTAGCTCCCCCATCTTTTTTTCTAACAGTGTAAAGAAAGAGTGGTACAAAATCACTTTTTAAAAACAAATCAAATACTTTCTGATTCCCATCTGTTTTATTAATTCTTTTTCACAGTAATTTACTTCAGGGCGGGTATTTAGTCTAGTTATAAAAACCAAACATTTTGAATAAAAGCACTACTCAGGCACAACTAGTCAACGTCAATTAATAATGATGGCAAGTTTAGGGGGTCGACTGTGCGCACATCCCACTTCACCTTAAAACTTCATTTCACAGGCTGGAGAGTTGTTTCACGTACATGGGCCCGCCAACTAGGGTCCCATAACCATGGAAAAACTATTTCAAACACTTTGTCCATGAGGCCAAGCCATACACACACAAGGCTGTACAAATATGAAGTAGCAAAAGAATCTGAAAAGTCAAAGAAAGTAAGAACAAAAACTAAATGGGATTTTATTTGAAAATTACTTGTCAAGAGTCAAAATTAATTTTAAAACAATACTAAATGAAAAGACGTTCATGGAAATGTATAAGGATTTAATTTCAAAAATATATAGCCTATTTATGAAATGCAGCAAGATGTATGAAGTCTGTTCAATATTGCCATTAACCACCTCCTGGACTAACAACACAGATGCAAGATGGGCAGCAGAATTTTATGCAGCCTATGCTAAGCATCAATACACTCTCCCATATAATAACATAAAACAAACCAATCACTGTTTAGCATTCAGGATTAGGCTTTCTTCCACTCTTCCCCATAAACTAATAAAAGCTGGCTGCCTTACAGGTCAATGATTGAACCAATACAAGCAACAATAGACTGAGTAATGGACAGATATTAAACAAGGCAACAGAAGCTAAATGCAGTAACAAAGGTTCAACAAATGATGTTCAGTAGAACAGCAGTGGCTAGTTTTCAATCTCTCTTAATCTCAAAGCCAGCTACACTATTTTTATTTTTTTAACTCCCCACCATCTTGTCTAACTTCCAATGAGCATTTTCATCAGTTTAGACAATAGTACTAGTAGCCCTTTGTTGGCAAACGTATAACAAATATTACTAAATATACCTTTGAAAAACAAGAGTTTACAATTATTTTATGACAACTGACTCCTTACAAAAAATATTTTTTGTATTCAAGTGGTTTTCTTAAATAACTTATGATAAAATGGTTTGAAATGCCTTCAAAGAAAGATTGTTGGTGAGATAAGTTGGTAGTATATTATTTCTGACAAAGTGTTGTAAGCAGGACAATAATAGGTTAGTAGGGTCAACCTATATGAGTGGATGCTCATGATAACTGCTCAACGAGCCATTTTTAAGAAGTTGAGAAAATTGCAATCAAAGTTTGACAAACTTTCACTTGCGATATTTTCGTTATTTTTACTGCTACAATGCTCATTTTTTTATTTCATTTTGAAGCTTCAACACCCTGCATTATGATTATGATGCATATAACAAGGAAACTTAAATACTTCCAGAGTTACAATGCATAACATCAGATTTTTTTTCTCTACACACAAAAAAACATAAGCTCCAATTTTTTGCTTATTCACAGTAATTTTAAGAACATAGTTATGCATATCAAAATCAAAAGCTTAGTATCATAGCTTCAAAACAAGACTAAAATGAGCACCCTATCTCTAAAAATAGCAAAGATTTTGCTGGTGAAACTTGGTAGAAAAATGACATACGATTTTCACCAGAGTTTTAACAAAAACAAAATCAGTGATTATGTTCATATAGTTCCCTCAATTTATGATTATCTGGCGTCAAAACAGCCAGGGTCATTGACACTGAGATACTCAAATACTTTTCTTTTTTCAAATTCATAGGAAAAAAGAAAACCCACCACCAAAACAAGCAATCAAAAGGTTCACACTCACCATCCCCAAGCGACTATAAAACCTATTTCTAGTATGATAATGAACTTGATTTTAATCACAAATGATGGGGGAACGATTGAAATAGTGTTAGCCAACATAAAAGTATTTTCGCAAAAAGTGGTGCATTGGACACTTATCATGCACGCCCATTGATATGTATTTTACTACTAACAAAGAAAGTCATTTTTTTTTAAAGTAAAAGCTAAAAAAATTCAGTATATTTAATCAGATCGCAAACAGTCACTTCATACAAGTTTATATTTTAGTTATGCTCAAATTGTGATCTAAACTGGACAAATGTTCACATAACATGAGCAGAGGATACTAATTAATGTGTGTAAATAGCCTTCTCTATATATACAAACGCTTACAACTTTGAATAAAATCCTTTTTAATTTTTATATTTTTAGGAGTTGTAATTTGAACTCATCCTGGTTGTTTTTCTAATTGAAACATGTGAAATGTTTGAATCCAGAATATCACTTTTGTACACACTGATATCCAGATGAATTATGTCATATTTTACTTTATTTCCATTTGTAATGACATCTTTGGTGATGAAAAATAATGGCCTTATAGAAAATGAAGTCATTTTGTCATCTTTGTATACCAGACAAATAGATTAGAATTTTCTTAACTCTTACTGTTTTTCTTAAATCAATAAATTCAATTTCAAGACAGGCAACTACATTTAATATTTGTAAAACATTGACTATATCACTATTATACCACTACTTTTTGTGTAATACCACAAGCCTAACATTTGGTTAAAACAACTTCTTAAAGTTAATTGGTTAAGTTGAGCTATTAACTATGTTTTTTTTCTGAGGATATTTCATGGAGGAATATAAAAAAAGGCAAATAAGCATTTTATTCTATCTATTTATAAGTTTAACTGTGGGTGGACTTTGCCTTTAGCAAAAATCAATAAAAACAACCAGGTGAGAAAAAAAAAACAGAAAGTGTGTATTCATGATGTCATAGTCCCCTCTAAAGTACCTCCCATGAGACTTCAATCACTTTTCCCAGCATCCATTCCACTATTCAAAACAATCTGCAAAATCATCTTTCGAGATTGCCATCAGCTGCCTTATCTCTCCTTAATCTTGTCCATGGTCTAAAATCTCTTTGGGGAAAGTTAGAAGACGCACAGAGCCAAATCTGGATTGTAAGGTGAAGCAATGCAAAGAAGGACACGCTCGGTCATTATGAATGCGACAGTCACACAGTACATAAATTCAATGAAATCTCAAAACTGAGAAACCCCACAGGAGAATGTTGGTTCACATATTGCTTGACAAGTTACATGTAGGCCATGCAACTGGTCCTTGAGATATTCAGAATGGCTGGATACTTTCAGGAAAAACTTCATAAACATCTTAAAAATTACATTGTAAGATTTATTAACTGAACAGCAAAAAAAAAAAAAAAAAAAAAAAAAAAAAAAAAAATCAATATCTATTTAATCAAAATTGAATTCAAAACATACATTTTTAAATAGATCATTTTAGATTAATTTTATGATTAATAATAGACAAGAAATTGATAAGACTGTATATAACAGCATCTGACCAATCCAATCATTATTAAGCTTCAACTTTGGCATGTTTACATGATTGTTATTGGTATAAACAAAACATGTGAATAATTATTCCAAAAAATAACTCACTCAAGCAAATCTTTTTATAGAGAACAGTGCAGGAACTCACTATTTGTATTAACTTATTTTTAGGTGGGCACTGAAGCAAAGAAATTTTTTTTCTTTCTGCCTTGATAATGACCTTGAAAACAAGAATATGATGAAAGGTGAGACATGACTAAAACAAATTCAACATAGCAACAAAGTAAATGCAGCTAGCACACTGAAGCTAACAAATCTGAAAAATACAATAAATATTGCTAAAGTCAAATTGATAAAGAAAAAGAAACTTGGACCAAACTGGATCAATAAATAAAGATAAATAGTAAATGAATATATATCGTAAATTTTAAAGTTACATTGAAATTTTATATAAATGGTGTAATAAAAATAAAAGGAACAAATCTGGTTAGTCACCCAATAGAAACCATTACGTGACCAAAACATCTTTTAGCAGCATACCTTGTTAGGGGTGATCAATTAAAAAGTTGAAAAAAGGGTTGATCAATGAATAAGTTACTTCTCTTGCCATTTGTTGATCACTAAAAAAGTCTGAATTTACAAAAAAACAAGTGTGAACACTGGACACAAACTAAGGGATCAATTTAGCTTACATTGTAAATTGAATCCCCCATTAAAACCTATTTGGGGAGGAATTTTCAAACTGCTTTTTTTTAGACATAGAGAGTAATGGTTTAAAATTTCAGTCCTCTAGCACCATTGATGCGTGATACATATCACATAGCCAGCCAGACCAACTTAAAAACTGAAGACAGTTTCTAACAATATAGGAAAAATATAAGATAATTAAGAATTCCATTATAGTATAAAAGTTTATAAAATTCATCTGAAAGCAAAACATTAAAACAAAACCCCACTAAAAAAATGTAAATTGTCATAAATTATTTCTCAGAGTGAACAGAGAGGCTTGTTTAGAATGTTAACACTGCAGGTAAAGCAGCACATAAGATTACAGAGACAATAAAACAAAAGCCAATATCCAAGAAGAATCAGACAAAATAGAACTATAACAACATCAGTTTTGATTATTAAAATCAAGTAATTATCAATTTTGTTAAGCTGCCAAATTGAAACTCAACATGAAAACTAATCGTTATTCTAACCTGTTGCATAGCTTAATCCAATGAATTACCTTTTTTTAATCTAAATTATAGTTATATAACTGCATACAATTTAATCTACGACCAAGGATAATAATGAAGAAATAAGAAAAATACAGAGAAACCAAATATTAGCATACATTTATTTAATAATCTCAATTTAAAACAAAATATGCTATTTCCATTCATTTTCCAAATGCTTCAGAGACTATCCTAGTTATTTGGAGCACATGAGAAACTCAAGGGTAATATTGATATGCCTCAAAATCTCACACTGACCTAAATAGGGAAAAAGTTTAAATAGAATTAAAATATATATATAAATAATACTATAAAGTCGTTCGGACTGAGATCCTCATCTTGGTTGTCATTTCCACAACGCTTTAACCAACGCTTTAGTTGGGACGGTGGCCTAGATAACTAAAGCGTTGGTTAAAAAGCGTCTGACTGTTGAGTCATCTGTAGGTTGTGGGTTCAATCCCAGGCAGGAGCACCACAACTGCAAAATAACCACAAAATAATTTCTAGGACATGGATAGTGGAATGAGGACAGTATACCCCCGTGGATCAAATAAAGGGTTCAGTTCAATAGTTCCGGTAAGTGACCGACAAAACTTGACACCTGAAGAAGGCCGGAGAGTACATCGGCCGAAACGTTGTGGAAATGACAACCAAGATGAGGATCTCAGTCCGAACAATAGTATCAGTAATACTAACACCTCATCTCAGAAATACCGAACTCAGTTACTATAAAGTCGACGAATGTTTCTTCGTTTCTAACTAAATGGTTGCACCCTAAAGGCTGAAATTGTGTGTACATGGGTAACTTGACCCCAGGATGAACATAGGATAGGTGGTGTGACCTCTGGTGTTCCATAGAGGTCTATTTGGGGTCAAGTCAATTTTGGCATTTTCAAATTTAATGCAGCAAATATGTGTACAAGGGTAACTTTACCCCAAGATGAACATAGGATAGGTGTGTCAATTTTAGCATTTTCTAAAGAGGTCAATTTTGACATTTTCAAATCTGATGAAGACGGCTGCACCCTACAGGCTGCAAATTTGTGTACCATGGTAACTTGACCTTCAGGATGAACATAGGATTGGTGGCACTGACCTCTGGTGACCTCTAATTGTCTATTTAGGCATTTTCAAATCTAAGAAAAACAGCTGTACCCTATGGGCTACAAATTTGTGTACATGGGTAACCAGACCCCCATGACGAACATAGTATAGGTGGCACTGGCCTCTGGTGACCTCTAATGATCAATTCAAGGGCAGGTCAACTTTGGCATTTTCAAATCTAATGGAGACGGCTACACCCTGCAGATTTCTATCTAAAGGTAACTTGACCCCAGGATGACCAAGATAGATGCTGCCAACTCTAAAGGTCAATTTATGGTCAGGTCAACTTTGGCATTTTCAAATCTAAAGGAAACAGCTGCACCCTTAGAGCTGAAAATGTGTGTACATGGGTAACTTGACCCCAGGATGAACATAGGATAGGTGACAATGACCTCTAATAGTCAATTTATGGTCAGGTAAATTCTGACATTTTCAAGATAAATTCTTCAATTTCTTTCCTACCGAATCTTCTCCCCACTTTAACACCAAAAACTGTATTTGTGTGTATCTGGTCAATTAATAAACAAAATAGCATTGAGCCATTTTACAATAAGCACCAAAAGGAATATGTTTTGATATATAGATACATTTTTAAAATACATAATTATTCGTTGAAAAAATATATTCAATTAGTCCTGCGACTCCCAATAATATTTAGTCCACCCACCAGAAGGGTTGCGTTACCTACCTTTAGAAGCTCTGTGTTAGAATTTACAACATGATCTTTTACTTTTTGCCGGTAGGCAACGCCAGGTACCTCAGCTAGTATCTATGTTTTTTTATATTGGTTAATCATTAGGTGAATAAGGCAAGAAAATGCATAGCATAATACTAGTTCTATTAGTAGAAATTTGTTGTCAATAAAATTGAGTCAAAGATTTGTTTGGTTATCATTTATTTGCAATGAAAAGATTACAAAAAGGGTGCAAACTCCAAAATGACCACCATTCTTTTGATTAGCATTGGCTTATTGGAATAGCCTTCATTTTTTTTAAAAATCTGCTTAAATTTAAAATATAAGGACCAAAAAGTTTGAAGCCAAACTTGAAATGCACTTGATTGTAACTTTTTAATTTGGATGATATTCTTTGTTTGATATTACAAATTTTGATCAGTGTTTCCTGATCCTTTCAGACTGCACCAAATAATTTGTTCTAATCGGTATCCCACAATGTAACTTCATAACTAAAAACATACTAGAAAATAGAAAAATATACAGATTAGAATGATAAACAGAGTCAACCTACACACTGATAAGCCAAAACATTATAACTAGCAATGCGTGACAAGAATGATAGCTACTGTCTGGTAACAAGTGCGCATGTCAGGGTCAGAGTTATATAAGCAGGTAAGCCTGCCTCAAGTACTTTATGTTTATGTGTTGAATGCCACAGTTATGGGCAAGAAGAAAGATTTGAGTTTGTTTCATAAAAAACAAATTATTATGCCCAGAAGACCTAAATGGCATGGTTTGGGAGTGCTCATGTTCAGTTATGGTAAGTACCAATCGACAGTGGTCCGAGAAGGGAAAAAAAATCACCAACTGCCAACAAGATATTAGGCAGCAAAGACTGATTAATGCGAGAAGTGAATGGAGGCTTTCCCACCAAATACAAGCCAACAGAAATACTACTGTGGCACAAATCGCAGATAGCATATGAGGCTGCATAGCCAAGGGCCAGTCAGATTACCTATGCTAACCAATGTCCATCGGCGAAAGTGTTTTCAATGGGCATGTGAGCATCGGAACTGGATCTTGTATCAATAGAAGAAGATTGCCTGGTTCAATGAGTATCGCTTTCTAAGTAAGATGGATGGCAGGGTACGTATGCGTTGGTATCCTGGAGAAGCGATGACACTAGGATGCACAGTGGGAAAACAACAAGCCAGTGGAGGCAGTGATGATTTGGACGTTACGTCTGTGAATCACTGGGTCCTATCATTCATACACCTTCATGGCAACAGACTTCTACGATGGCAGTGGCATCTTTCAGCAGGACAATATGCACAAGTTGTACGGGAATGGTTTACGGAACATAAAAAAGACTTCACTGATCTCAATCCCATTGAGCACTTATGGGATGTTTTGGACCAACAAGTTTGCTTTGAGAACCTCCACCATGTAACTTGCAGCAGTTAAAGGACCTGTTCTTAACATCCTGGCATCTGATCCCAGAGGAAACCGTTAGAGATTTTATAGAGTTCATGCCGGATCAGGTAAAAGCTTTCGAATGGTTCTTCGGATGATTGAACTCCTTGATGTTTGTGTTGTTAACATGTTTCAGCAAATCCATTTTTCGGCCTTCTTCAGGTGTAAAATCCAAGTGTGCTGGGGTAAACAGAAGTTTTTATTTTTTAAAGGGGGTAATCATTATAACGTAGGGCTCGGGTGTAGTGGATCAGCCGAAACGTGTTAACAACACAAACAAGAAGGAGTTCAATCATCCGAAGAAACATTTGAATGTTAATGACCCGTCTCAAAACTATAGAAAATACCAGGTAAAAGCTGTTGTGCGGGCACATTGAAAATCAACAACTTATTAGGAAGGTGGTCATGTTTTGGCGTATCAATGTACATGTTGAACAAGTGTTACAAATATTAAACGGAAAAACGAATTTTAAGCCCAATGAAGATGAATGCTTTTAAGAGATATTAGGTTGATGTAAATATTCCTAGCAACACAATGCACAATCTTTTTTTGCACAATGTAAAGGATATCTTAGAAATGTCTGAAGTTTACTCAGCTCTTTGTTGCTTGTGCAATCAGCTAACATAGTACATCATTTACAAGCCTAAGGGAAAATTCAAATGGTAAGAAAATAGCTTTCACATGAACGAAAAGGAACATCTGTCAGCATTTAAACACTTGTCTTTCTCTTACATGACATAAAAAAAAAGTCATTTTTGGACAAGATAGTCAAATGGCAATGAAAAATAGAGAAATCCAGAATTTAAAAAATCATGTCTAGATCTAGAATAGCTCTCACCCTAAATAGAATATACAAGACCTAAACACCACATTTGCCAACGACAATCTCAAATTAACTTGGCTAAATATTAGTAGCACCAATCCGGTAGGTACCACATAGTTTTTAGATGAAAATCACATTGTGACTAAAAACAGCGATTTCTCTTTCAAAATGATGTAGAAGACTACAGCAAAAAAAAAAAAAAAGAAAAACGTACATTTGTGAACGTACCATTCAAAACACATCTACAAGTTGGTTTTACATGGGGAGACACATCCCATGTAAAACCGATTTGTATGTATGGATACATAGACTCAACGAGAATGACACTGACTACCACCAAGGGCTCAACCGACAAGCTGAAAAAGATCATGATAAAGAAAGAATGGAAATACAAACACCCAAACCAAAATTACTTTGGCTACATCACACCCAGATTTACAAAAGCTAACTGCTCAAGAAAAGTTCTATCATCCAGACACTATGATTACATTCAAATGTAAGCACACACTACAAAATATGTTCTGTAGCTTCAAAAAAATCATTTAGTGATCCAACTAACGGCAATTCGGACAATTCAACAAAACATGTGGCTCAAGTGGGCCCTGTTCGGGCAATTGTACATTGTGCAGACAACGAAAGTACTATCACAGTGTCTCAATTGTAGTAAAAATGAGTACCATCAAGATCGAAAAAGGTACTGAAATTGACCCATCTCAGTACCTCAAATTTAAGAATTTACACCATTTCCTGCACCCAGTGCAATGCTACATGCACCAGACAAACAAAGAACCTATTTAGAAAGCGCTTCAATGACCACCGCAACCAATGGAAAAATTACGAATGGCCTAAACAAAATGACAGTCTATGTCTTCTTAAACACTATGCAAGTAAACACTCAAGTTTACTTACACAAGCTCTAAAGTTTCACAAAGCATTCAAGGTCACATTCTTGGAGGAATGCAATGCAAAGGACCTAGATTTGCATGAAAACCACTAGAAAGCTAGGATCCTCCATTAATATTGCTCAAATTAGTCCTGGCACTGTAATAGAGCACCATAGGAATTTTCAAGTTGACTAATGAAACCAATTGGACTTGCAAGACCTTCATATCTTAGTAGACATTCCAGATCAGGTGCAAAACAATTTTAGCACCATTTTTCATAATGGCAGAAAAATCTTTTTTCTTTAGTCAACTCAAAAATTCCTACATAGCTCTATTACAGGACTAAATGGTATTGCCAGAGGTTATGGAAATTTGAGATTTGAATATGCTAACACTTTTTGCTGCCTTGTGGTGTTGCTCCAAACAGCATCCAATGGATTCAGCTGACAAAGCAGGCACAAAATTTCTTTCTTTTTTTACAGATACTCACAGACTAACAGGCACTCTAGATGAAAATCAACCATGCGAACAAGCAGGCTTCAGAATGTGAATATTCAACAATAGACCACCTACACAGAATAAATCAACTAATTGAAAAGTAGTTAGAATACAACAAACCACTTTGTCTGGCCTTTGTAGATTATGAAAAAGCATTTAACTCAGTAGAACATACAGCAGTCTTCAACTCAATGTGAGAACAAGGTGTTAACGAGAATTACATACAAGTCATTCAGAACATATATGAAAATGGCACTGCAATAATTAGACTACACAGATACAAATAACAAAGATAGGAAAAGGAGTAAGACAAGGGGATACAACATCACCTAAACTATTTACAGCGAGCCTTGAAAGCATCTTTCGGAAAAGGTACTAGGAGGGAATGGGAACAAACATAGATGAGGAGAATATTTAACCACTTGAGATTCACTGATGTTTCCACGACGTCAGAAGCATTGGAAGAATTACAAAACATATTGCTTGACCTAAATAGAGAAAGTAAAAAAATGACAGAACAAAGATAAAAGTAATGTTCAATGATAAAGTCCCCAAAAAGATCATAAGAATAGAGGGAGAGGCTCTAGAAGAGGTTGACGAATATATTTACCTATGTCAGATAATAAAGTTAGTGAAAGACCATGAAAGTGAATTAAAACAACGAATGAGAATTGGCTGGAAAGCATTTGGTATGAATAGAGACATGCCGATGTGCTTAATCAACATAGATCAGAGGGAGAACTAGAGTGAAGGATACTATACAAATAATTAAGCAACAAAAATGGAGATGAGCTGGACACTTAGCAAGAAGAGATGACAATAGATGGACAAAAAGCTAACCGATTGGTGCCCATGGGACAGTAAATGCGGTAAGAAAAGACCAGACACAAGATGGAGAGAGGAGATAGAAAGGTTTGCCAGTAAGACATGACAGAGTGCAGCGCAATTGCAGCCATCATGGATGGAGATGGGAAAGGCCTTTGTCCAGCAGTGGACTTATAATGGTCTGATGATGATATATTGAAATGGATTAGTGCGGTTTATTTCGTTTTATTTGCAATTTTAAAGGAGAAAAAAAATATGATTGTAAAAAGCCTCTTGAAATACGAACGATTTCTTACGTCAGCTCATATTTTACTTTGAGAATTGATTTTAAAAAATCTAATGTTTTCATGTCACACTACATCACTTCAAGCGGCACCAAAAAAAAAAAAAAGGGGGGTGGTTCATGAAATAATTTTCTAAAATCCTTTCCCAGTGTCACAGGGTTATGTTATGTGGTTTCTACAGTAGCCTATCAGATACAGACAGATGAACAGACTTCTTATATTATCAATTATGTTTCAGTGAACAGAATCTAACAGCCCTGACAACTGGAAGTTGCCACTTCAGTATCGAATACCACACTGGAAAACAGGATGTAGTATGCAATTTCTTTCAATGTATATGGAAACTGCACATCTATTTAATTATTATTTATTCATTCCATTGTACAAGCTTGGGAGCGGAGCTGCCAATGTTTGTACTTTTGGCATTCATTGATACGTTCAGTACCACGCCCAAAACATTTGGTATGTTTTACATCTTTTTTACTCTGTATTTTAACCATTGATTTTTTATTCATCTTCCAATTTTGGTCCATCAAAATCCTACCGCGATGTTGGCGCATACTGGCAAAGTAAGAGTAAATGACTGCAAAGTCTATCAGTGAGATTATGAAGTCTGCGATGAAGAAAATAAAGAACAATCAAAAACAGGAGAAAACTTTGAAAAACTTAATAAAGAATGGAGGGAATCAAGTGTTAGGGATAGCCTTCCAATTGCAGAAGAAAATCCAGAATTTCCCAAGAAGTTGGTGATGAGGATCAATTTCCTACATTGTCTTCTTTGATGTTGAATCTCCTTTCTTGCCCAACTCTTCAGCTGCCAAGAGAATATTTTGTTTATTAAACAATATTAAAGTAAATAAATCATGCTGCTTAACAAACCTTAATGATAAATGCCTTACTACACACAAAAGGCTTCCTAGAAAGTACAGATTATACCAATCGGATCCCATCACAAAACATTATTGTATTGGTTGATATATAAAAAAATGTTTTGATGTAGTACGGTTAAGGTATTACTGTACAAATTAATATAACTAAGTATAAGCTGAAAAAAAAAAACGCATTAAATTATAATAAGGCATTGAACAGTGCTGAAAATTTTGGAACAAATTAACCGCACTAATCAAGGTATTACTGTAATTATATACTATCAATTTTAGGCTGTGGTATTGGTACGTTTGATAAATTTCTTTTGGCAGTCCTGCCTGTTGGTCGATGATATATCAAGGACTCTGAAGGGATCAATGGTCTAACACAATATCTCCAAAAGTACTCAATGAATTTCAATTAAATTTTATAGAAGGGCGGGCCATGGGCTAAAGAAGAAGTTTCTAGTTTAGTTTATGGCATCTTTTGCTGTTGTTTCATTCAGATACTATTGTGTTCATTGGAGCAATTGCAAATGTCTTATCAGTATAGTCCATGATCCTACAGCATGTGGATCCAAGTATAATAATGCTTCTTTTTTTTCTTTCTTCTTTTATAAAGACCAGGTAGAGAACTAATAATCGATAAGCTTATTTTTCTAGAAGAGCAAATATTTTAGATTTCTAGGATTATAAAAGCTGTGGCTATTTATTCAGCTTTTTGCAAAAGAAAAAAAAATCTACAGAATGAAAGAATCGATACTAGGATTTTCATAGACAGTAAAAAGAAGTGCATATTATTATAATTACGAAATGACAAATGTTGATCATCTGATCAGTGCAGTAAGAAAAAACATGCCCCAAACCCCCCCTACCCATAAATGAAGAACTGATGATGCTCTTTCGGTATCAACTTTTATGATTCCACATCAAACTTATACAATTCAGAGATCAGAGGCTCAAGAGTGGCCTTTGAATGTCTTCAAAATAAATAAGTGGAAAAAATGACAAGTAATGCTTTTTAATTTTAGTAAATCAAACGAAATCAGAAGCACTGAAACATTAAAAGGCCAAAATGTGAAAATAAAAGGTTATGCGACAGCATTCCTTTAAAAAAAATAAAACAGGGATAAGATCTGGATAATATCAAATGGCTAATTTATTTATTTTTTAAAAATTTTCCTAAGAAATTTTAGGTGCTTTCGATCAATAAGATCTTCGTTTCTTCCGGAAATATGTCAGATTTGTACAATGTAACTATTGCTAAACTGGACCCTTAACGTTATAATAAATTATCCATTTGATATTATCCGAATCTTAACCAAAAACAGATTTGTAGCTAAATGAATGTAAAAGATCTCTAGAACGCAGAGCATTCTTTAGCTTTAAAAACGTGTACAATTTTAAACGAGATAACAGTAACACTATTTGCGTAGAATTTGTCTAGTGAACATTGAAAAATGGCCTGACACGCCGAAATATATCTATTCAATAAATATACTAAGGGGAAAAGTTGAATGTTGCAAAATTAATGGGTTTTTTTTTATTTTGTTTATTGAAGCATTTCAAAAGAAGTTTAAAAAAAAACAAAAAAAAAAAAAAACACTGATATGCACACAAAATTCCTAAACCATGATTCTGACAAGGATCACTCAGATTAGAGTGGCCACATTTCCACAACTGATTAACTGACATTTCCTCCAGAGACATGATAGAAAAATGATAATGACAAGAACCAACACGGAATATTTAAAAAGGATAAATAATAGATGTCAAAGAGGTGGTTGGTATATCAACTGCAATAGCCGGTTGTTGTTGCAACTTGATAGACTAATAGGAGTAGTAATAGTTAATGTCATGGTTCACTCATTAAAAATGCTCACCTTCACAAACCAACATAAGACATGAGCGAACATAAGACTATGTCACGTGGTGTGCTGGCCATACTGAAGGAAGGGAAGAACGAAGAAAACTTGAAATCAGCTTCGGCGCGTGTTACCAGATGGTTTCAAATATAGCATTAACATGGGTAAATAAATGTAATGACACTAATCACTAGTTTACAAACGAGGCTAGCTAGTTATTTAAATTTAAAGAAATAACACTACAAATAAAGGACAGATTTTACAAACACACGAATGTAAAAGATAAATCCATGTGGTCTCTTCCTAGGGGAAAAAAAAAGAAATCAATATTTTGGCCACTAAAGATCAGATCAAACCTGAGGTCATGACGCCTATTATGGAGAAGAAGAACCAATAAAGCGTCTGCTGTCGTCAGGTATGGACTAGTCTAGAACGTCAAAGTTACCTCTACAAACTGCCACTGCTATGTAGTAACCAACTTGAATCAGTCAGTACGACTAATAGTAATAGTTAAAGGGTAGAAAAGGAAGCAGTTGTACTCGTCGTGCTGCTACTACTACTGGCATGCAGGACGCGTACCATAGAGACTGGGGGCGGGGGACGAACGGTCCCCCCCCCGCCCCCAGTCTCGATAGCTAGTGTGACTTTGATTCTCACTGGGTGCCACACTAAGCTAAGTTTAAATATCTACTAACTTGTGTAACACAAGTAGTATTAGTAGTGAAAATGGAAATAGCAGCAGTAAAGCGAACATTAGTAGAATTCACTCATTAAAAATGCTCACCTTTAAAAGCAATAAAAGTGGCAGACGTAATGGAGACATAGTTTGAAGCATCATTAAAATGTAGAAGTAATTTTACAGCGACATTAAGAACCACTAATTCCAGTGCTACTGTTACTACACGGCTTCTATATGGGAAAAACTGTAGTGTACTCACTGTACGAGAAATACTAGAAGGAGGCAGTACGACGAGTAGTAGCATTCATTCAGTTTACATGACGACATCCATGGATGATAGTCTCCAAAAATAAAGTGACAAGAATTGTACGTTCCCAAATATTGTTCATAGATTAAAATTTAAAAACAGGTAATTTTTGTATCTTTAGTAAGAAGGAAAAAAAAGCAGATGACAAACGAAATTTAGAGTCAAAAACATACCGAAAAAGGGTTGGGTGACCTAGGCTAAAAAAGCAGTAAGAAAATTATCAACCGTATCTTTTCAGTCAGATGTTTTTCCATTATTAAATTACAAATGAATAAGATTGTTCGTTTATGTTTCCAATTAGAACCAATAATTTCAAATTAAATGAAAACAAATCTTAATGGTTAAAAAATACCACCGGGTCTTAGAGCTTATAAGAACGTAATCTGCATACATGGCCAACTAGAGAATTCGTTGTTGTGTTCATTTCATTCACAACATATTTTATGTATGTAAATTTGATTCTTATTCTCAATAAGTGAAGAAAGACATGCATTAATTATGTAAACAAATGATGTAAAACAAAAACAAAAAAAAACGAATTATCCACCGGCGTATTTCGAACTCATGATCAGACAGCTGCCCAATCAAGAAACATTAATTTCAAATAACTAAAATTCAACATAAAAATTAGTATTTAAAATGACCAGAAATGCTGAAAAAATAAGAAAATAATTACTGTAATCTTTACTCATTCATTAAACAAAACGTGAAAAGAAAAGGGCCAGTTGGTAATAATGCAATAATAACTGATCCCTGAATCTGCATTACATATATCCGGATGTTCCTTAATAAAAAGAATTAAAAAAAGGCCTATGATAATTGTGTGTAAAATGTTATGAAGATATATTCCAAGTAGCGAGTAAACATCTAAGACTAAACGAAAAATGATTACGTATTGTCTGAAAAGACGATCCGCCTCCTCCTTAGAAGAAGAAGAAGAAGATAGTTCGCCCATGGATGATTTCCCTAATCATTTATCTTTATTTTTACATCATATGGATAAAATGACAAGGCATTTGCTACTGTCCACAATCAAAAAGGTCAAAATATTAATTCATTCTCCGTTTTACTTGCTTTTAAAAGACTACTTTAATGATTAATTAATATCAATATAAATTTAGAGCGAATATTTAATCCGTTGAAACAAACTGGAATGGACGAATCTCAAAGAATTTCTTATCGTCAAAATAAATAATTTAATTTAAATACTTAGTTTCATTTATAATCTTTTTCAATAATTCCACGACACACACGCCCAGTTGAGATCTGAAAGCAAGAACCCAGAGGACACCAGCAGAAATGACTCATAACAGATAACTAAGTGGAGGAATTAACAAAATTATTAGTCAAAATACAAATTTTAAAGCAAATAGTACTTATTATTATTATTAACTGACAACTGTTTGATCATCATTAGTCATTTAACATATTCAATATAAACCATAACCAACGTAAAATAAAGGGATTTCTTATCTACTTTTACTTTATTTTATTTTTGAAGAGTTAGCAGATTTTTTTTTGACAATTTTGTTAGTGGATGCTCTGGAAGAAACAGAACTCATTTACAAATACTGACAAGATAATTTCTTTTGCCTTTGAGTAAATTTTTAGTTAATTCTAGTGTCAAAGAATTTCAAATCAATCTTTTTTGTCTCTCAAACCCACACGTCATGTTTTATTTCGGTAATAAAGTGATTATCAGCCAATCAAAAAAAATTATAAATAAAAACAAGACCCTAATGTCAACTTTCTTTATCAGAAGCACTATATCTGTCATTGGCATAGCTTTAAAAAGATTTTAGAAGTAAAGTTTTGTATTTTAAATTTAAAATAGTGAAATACAAGCTTTAAGAAGTATAGAAATTCCAGACAATTTGATATGTCAAGGCACATACAATTTTACAAGATCATTTTTAAACTAAAGTCATCAACTGTCGTCAAATAAAATTAGTATACAATTCTATACATTGAAATGATCATAAAGAGGATGTCATCATGAAGCTGAAAATAATTTGCAAATTACAGAAAACACATTAACAATTTTAGTTTAAATTAATCACCCACTTGTTCTGTATCGGTATGAAAACCAATCGAGGTGTATTCTAAAAGTAGATTAGTAGTGGTGTTACTTCAAAATGCCAATTGATTTTTTTTCTGTAAAATTAAAGACATTTAATCAACCCGCTGCACCGAAACTCGATCACGAGTGATTCAAAAACATTAAATATTTTGCAAGATACCAGAAAAAATGATTACATGGAATAAGGGATCACTTTGTAATACAAATGATTGTAAGCAATCGGTCAGTCACTTTATAACCAGCTTCTGTGGACATAACATTAAATGTACATACATGACTACAAAGTGGGGGTTCAGTTCAAAAGCAAATTAACCTTATAAAACGGACCCCCATTTTAGGGCCAACGTACATGACATTTCTCTAATCTCACATAATCATACATCAACAGTATGCATACGTAACATACCGCTTTGTTCTCCTAAGAAGACAAGCTTGAATTTCCGCAGCGGATTGCCGAACTCTCCCGAAGAACTCATTGTACCTCCTGGTAGGTTGGTGTAGCAGTAAAATTAGGCAGGGAACCACAGAAAAAATTTCACAGAAAAAAAAAGATCTGTAATTGTACCACGGTAAACGCCTTGGCTAGTAATGTCGCCACGTCTCTAGCCTCGCCTTAGACATACGCATGCGTTAACTTGGCCGGAAGTAGTCTACTGCAAGCTGCAGCCCTACTGCAGTAGATTGATTGTCAGATAATGGTGATGATGATTATTGGAAATAGAAGTTGTCGGTTGGTTTATCTTTTTGTTTATTTTTATTGCCTTGTTTTGGTTGTTTTTACTCCCACATCAACAGTGAGCACACATTTCTGAACTTAGTCTTAAGTCTACCATCAATAGTTGAAATCACAAAGGGATGGTCGTCTAATGCAGAATTCTTCAATTCAAGTGATGAATTTTTTTTACCAGCCTGCAAGATTGGAAATATTTTTGTATACACATTAATCTTACGTTTATTTATTTATATTTACATACTCATAGATATGAACTACCTCTACATTTAATTAACATCACATACATTCATTGATGTGTACATGTGCA
>VCCN01001809.1:1993894-2006268 GCA_006491835.1 Architeuthis dux
CATTTATTAGTGAGAGCCTATATTGCCTGGCGCCGGTGTAAGCGACTGCTAAATTGTAAATGTGAATAAAGAAACAACTCTGTGTGGTGATTGAACCCGCTTTCCACAAGGTGTAGGATAAAAGACTCCTGCCTACCATCTGCTCTTCGTTAGCTCAGTCGGTAGAGTAGTACCTGCATATAAGGTAGTTTGAGCCTTATTGAGTGCCTCACTATTGTGGCTCTGTGCCACACTTAGCTAAGCTTAATAAATACTTAAGTAATTACTTGAATTATGTAAGATTAATAATTTCTTATTGCTATATATTGATGGAATATATATTTTATGTTAGCAAAATTATACTTTGTTATAATATCTTCACATGTCAAAATTATGATATCCACATGAAACAAATAATCCTCTTAAATTATTATGATATCCTTTTTTGTGGTTTAAAGGCTTTAAATCAACTGACTGTGATCTTTTGTTATGATGTAACAGATATTTTCAGATAAAACAAGGAATTAGATCACATAAAACTAGCGTCATTATTTTATTGGGCAAAAACATTTTAATTAGACATTTGAAAGTTTGTTGTCTATGACTGATGTTATTTTTGTTTTTGTCTGATTTTCTAAATTCCATCATTTGAAATGTTCTCTATCATTTGATAATCAAATATTAATTGCCTACAAGTAAGTTATTTGCAATCAGTGGTGGCGCAGCGTTTTGTACCAGCCCGGGCAAGGTTCGGCCAGAAAACTATGAGGACAGGCAAAGTTTTTATATAAGTAATAACATTAACATTAAGATTAAATTTTACAAACTTGAGCAGGGCTGCTGGGAGCCAGGGCAATGGCCGGTCTTGCTCTGGCCTGGCACCGCCACTGTTTGCAATTAGATTATTTTAAAGGTCAGATGGAAATGTTTTTTAAAGTCACTTTTTTAATTTTAATGTAATGATGGAGATGATGACATTTTCAAAATTATTTTTTAAAAACATCACCCCTCCCTCCCCCATGTCTCCTTACTTGGGAAAGAAAAGCCTCTGTCCCTTTGATGGGCCTGGCAGGCCGGAAGTGGATTGTTGTAAATTGCCTATATAAAATAAAGGAGAGTGGAAAAGGACAGACAAAAGTAATACAAACGCCATCTCCACCTCCCCATGACACCTCAAATATAGGTTGAAGGTAAAAAAACCCAACTTTTCTGATCAATCACTTCTAGAGCCAAACTGTTGGCTGTTTGTGTAGATTTTGCATCCTCTTCTCAGATGCTTTTCATTTATGAATGTACTTGAATGGCCATGTTTGTATGGATAGAAGGAAAATACTGACCAAGCAGGTGTTCAGTTAAGCCAATAGCCATGAGCAAATACTTGAACCAACCATGCAGTATAATTCTTTCACCTGCTCTAGTAACATCACATTTTCTCTCCAAGAGAAACTGTGATGTTATTTGCCAAACTATACTATTTATCAAAAGCAGATAAAAGAAATAAACTGAATTGATGGTTTCTTTATATAAAATGTACTGCTCATTTGAAGTATTTGAACAAGCACAAAATCTGTTTTTTATTGCCTAAGATTCAGGGCTCATTAAGGATTTTAAGCAAGGGATATCCAAATCGACTTAATAGTTTGGAAATCTTTCCAAATAGCAATCTCTTAGATTGATTCTGAACAAGGTTTTAGAAGGATAGAGAAAAAGAACTTGTTTTTTTTTTCATTTAACAATTTAATTATATTAAAAAAATCTTTTCCAGAAATTTAGTATTCAGAACCACAAAGCATTACTAAATGTATGCCTTGTTATGTTGCTTGCAATAAAATTTGGTTCTTCTTGCGTAATGTTCCTGTTTTTAATTCTCAAAACCAAGTGATTAGAACCAAAATTCTGTTTGTTCAAATACTTATGGCAAGTACTGTATATATACATATATATAATCAAGTGAGTTAACTAGTTTTTATCGTGTGCCTGTGTATAGAGATTTACATATAAAGATACAAAAATTAATACATGTCTGGGTAAAAACGACAGACAAGGAATACCTTTTTAACTTCTTAGTCAGTTTTTTTTGTTTATGCACAAGAGAAATTATGTCTGGATCCAATGTTTGGACAATATTTACACACATTGGATCCAGACATACATTGTCCGTAAAAGAAGTTAAAAAGGTATTCCTTGTCGGTTGTATTCAACCAGACATGTATTAATGAAAGATTGCTGCCTAAATACACAATATTTGTTCATATACATATATATGTACATGTATTGGTATATAAATATGTATGGAAGGTGAGATGGCCCAAATAGACATTAGAAATGAAACTCACAAGGTGGTTTAAACCTCCAGTTAACAGCCACTAGTATCATTTTTGCATAAATACTCTTGGAGAAGAAACAACCTGAAATTTCCTTCTACACAGTTACTGTGACTTTTTTCATCACTAGTATATATGGAGAGATGAGGGATGGAAAAAGAGATGATCCGCAAATTCTTTCACTATAAACTAATCTATTCACAAAACCAAACTTGAAAATATATTTTTAAACACATACACATACATGACATAATTATATAGACAGCATTATTTTTCTCAGATTTGAGATTTAATAAAAAATATACTCATTGACAGTTTACTATCAAAACACAGGGAAAATAGCTGCACAATCACTTAACAATGACATGAGTGCAGGAATTGTCACATTTTGAATTGGAAAATATTGTTGGTCAGTCTGAAGGTGGAATGAGTAGTCAACATCCAAACAAGGAATTTCACCTTCAGCTGTGTGATCATACAATTCACTAATGAAGGAAAGGAGACTACTGTGTCTTGTTCAAACCAATTGAGGTCATCAAAACGGTGTCTTTGTAAGATGAAACAGGAAATTGAAAAAATCTACATCGCAGATGTCAAATATGGCAGAGCGTGTCCAAATCAGCCCAAGAATGGCAGTATGACATTTTCATTGTATGGGTTATTATGGTAAAACAGTGAGCAATTGAGACATGGACAGAACCTTAGTGTTTTGACCCACTATAATCTTTTCAGGGGAGTCCTCATTTGCTAAATTTTCAAATGGTCAATAAGTATTGGTCTGTAGATTATCTAACCAAGAATTTTTTGGTTGAATCACCTGCAGCCCACTGTAAAACATGATTTTTAGTTATAGTCCAGGGAACAGTTTTGAGCGCAGGTTGTTCAAAGTTTCTGGAGTGTGTAGGGAATAGCCATTCAGAAAATGTATATCCATTCTGCAAGAGAGGTTTCTCAATATTCACTGACTGTTATTAGAATAAAAACATCATCCTTTTCATGGAGAATGGAGCTCCATATCATACAGCAAAAGAAATGTGAATTACAAACCCAAAAAAGGTATTGAGCAACTCTCATGGCCAAGTCAGTGTTCTAACATATATCCTATTGAACATGTCTTGGATATTTTGAATCATGAAATAAGGAAAATATACTGAAAACCTTCTACAAAAGATTTGCTTTGTTTTTCAATGCAACTTAGCCATATATATATAACCCCATTTAAAGGGTGCACATCTTTGTCAATCTGAAAAGAACTAGTTATCCTAATTAGATGTTACACATTTATAAGTAAAACCAAAATTCAGAAAGTAGTGCAATTTAGTTCTGAAGTTCATTGGTGAGTATGATAGAAATGTCTTACAGTTTGTGACAGTACTTTCATTTTGTCTTCTAACTTTCAATTCTCTTGGCTCTTTCTAACTCCTCCATTATTAGTTTTTAAAAAATTATATTAATCTTGTAAAAATACTGTTCAATTAATTAACTTTTCTTTTCTAAAGGCATGAATAAGTATTGATTCTTTTTAATTAATCGAAGCCTGCATAGGGCCACATTTCTGGAGTTCCTGGTGAGGACTAGCAGGCAAAATCAGCATGCTTTCTATTGCAATGCCATACTCAGGTAATCATCTCCATTTTCTTTTAATTTCATAAAATGTTGCACCTTAGACAAAAGAATCTAACTTTTCTCTTTTGTCTGATTTTTAAATGTTTCTTGTTAAATTTATTTTTAAGATTTTAAGAATTATATAACACCAACTTTAAAAGAGTTTATAAATTCCTGATAGGAATGATAACAGAATCGATGTAAGCATAGAATATGTGATAAATGTGTCAAATATTAAATGTATGCAAAGTGCAGTGACATTTTCATGGGCATCTGCTGCCACATTTCCAGGGAGGAGGCAAAAAGGATAATTTTCCAGTATGGGGGGAGGGGCGTATATTTTCAGGGAGGGGGAGCAAAAGGATATATTTGGAATATATTTTAGTGGCAACTCTGTTACATGATATGCATTCCACTCATGGAGAAAGTACTGCACTCGTTGCCATTTGTAGTGTAAGTAAGTACAACCCACTGTATGATCAAAATGTCAGATGGTACACTTGACAGTTGATGGAGACACGTGACCTGACCCAGGAGACATGATGGAGCAAGTACCAGCAAATAATAATGCATTCTTTCTATATGGGAACATAAAGTTGGGGTTACATAAAACAATTTCTCCACCCATTTTGTAATGTTGTAGAAGAGCAAACACTTAGTGACAAATAAAAAAGAAATGAAAAGACAGAGAGTAAAAAAGACAAAGAATTCATTTGATGTATAGTCAACAGTTTCTGTTCTGATTATTTGCAAATCAACCATGGCTTCTCAATGATTGCATTGATAGTCAACTAAAGCATATGGTTGACATTTAAGTTCTGGTGTTTTGATGGAATTTTGGTTTCAAGAATGTTTTTGTTACTTTATTCCCATCACTCTCAGACCATCAACTTCTTGGCAGTTTTCTTCAAGTATTTGCTGACAAATCAGTTGAAGAAAGACTTTGATCATGCCAAATTTCATCTAGATTGTAAAAGTTCTCCCTGCATATGTCTCCTATTCATTCACTGATTATCAAAAATATCTTGAAGTGCTGTGTCATGTTTCAATAAATAGAACTGGGGGTATATCTTGGCACAAAGAATGACAACTGCAAGTACAATCAAAGCCATGAGAGTACCTCTCAAAAAATCAATTTAAGAAGTTTGTAATTTGGTGAAATCCAAGAACCTGGAATCAGTGAAGGATTAGGAATGGCAAGTTTTATGATTAACACAAGTTTTTTGTCTTAATTCAGAGAGGCTCGTCAATGGCTGAATGTGATGAGACACAACTATGTAAACTTAAAATGTGCCTGAACAGTCTAGTGATTCAAATATCAGTCAATACCTAATGTTATATGTGATATCCATTTACTATTTCTAGTTGGATTTAAACTTTTTCTCGATTGTAGAAACAGAAATTTCAGATGTACTGATTATCTTTTTTATGCAGCTTTACAATCAATATCATCTAACAACTAATATTAAATCCATGAAATAATTAATATTTAAATTTACTTTTAGAGAGTGCTAAATTAGATACTTGGCCAAGATTTTATATTATTCAGCTTGTAGTGGATTTGCTAATAAATTTCAGTTTCATCTGATTCGAAAAATGGTTTTATAGGAAAAGATTTTACAAATAGGGAGAAAATTTGGATCAAATTTAGAATGCAGACCCCAAAATTGCCACGTCAAGAAGTCAACAGACTTTTCTTTCTTTTTTTTTAGTTCAGTGGTTTAACGGAAATCTTCATCAGAATTTTTCTTTCATTAACTTATTTCCTTTTATTTATGCACCATTTTTAACATCAAATGTGCATGGGTGTGAGAGTGAAATTTGAAAATTACTCAGAAGACTGTGAATCATTCATTTTGTTTTGTTGACAGAAATACACACAAACAATTGAAAGCTATTGGAATGTCAAAAAGAGTATATGTGTAGATAGTTAAGGTAAGAACATTATGACTCAAAAAAAAGTAATGTCGAATTTGCAATGCGAACATGAAAGTTTTTGTAGCTGGACTCATATTGTGAATAATATAGAAAGTTTTATATATGTTATAGAAAATACAACTGAACACAACAAAGTTATTAGTAAAGTACTTGAAAGTTTTATGTAACATGTTTGTGCATGAATAAGTGCAAATGTTTATTTGGTGTCTTATCAAATGAAGATAACGGAATATGTGCAATCATGAATGTGGTGAAAAGTGTTCTTTGTAGTGAATTGTGTATCTCAAGCAGGACAATATTAGGTTAGTTAGGTCAACCTGTTGAGTCCTATGGTTTTGAGTTTCTGTTCTATTAATCACTGCTACCCACTGTAACAATGCACCCATGTGGTGCACCATCAAATTACTGTTGTGGAAAATCTGGTATCTGATCAGATGGGGACAGTGGTTGTTGGTTCTTGTTCGAGTCCGCCAGGTCTTCAGGTCGCAGCTGAAAATGGGAAGGTTGGTCATATCGAAAGATAGCAAGATGATGCGAAAAATAGGTAATATAGGAATTCAGTTTATTTGCAGTTTTTATGAACTGCTACATCAAAATGTGAAGACAACAAAGTGAATTACTGTTTGCTACATCTACTCTTCGCCCTCTCTTTCTTCTATCTCCTGTGATCTCTCTTCATCGCCCTGTCCCCTTGTCAACTGCCACTCCTCTTGATAGGAGTCACATGGTCCAAAACCTTACACCCTTGCAGTCAGCGGCTAACTCCCAACTGAAGTCCCCCTAAAATTCAAAAGTTTTCCCTTTGCTTCCTCTCAGCCAATCAGTGGACAGCAAATCCACATATTGTCCAAAGCTCTGCCACCCCCAGGTTGACCCACATTCCGGGGTGATTCTCCAAACAAAGTCTCTCTAATCACTTTTGCTTTTTTTGTACTACCACACAGGAAGGCTTTATCTCTATTACTCATCCCCCTACCAGACCGCTCTGCTACACCCACAACTGGTTTAAATACTGTTGCTGGGTTTAGATTATTCATGTGTTCTGACATTTATATGTATCTATGTATGTATCCAGACTTTTCCCAGCTCTAACCGTTCATAGAAGAAACTTGAAATTTTGAACACACATTTTCCTCAATGAGTAGGGAAATGTTTTTTTTGTTTTCTGAAAATTCCGCCCCAAATTAGATTTTAGACGGGGGTTCAATTTACAATGTAAGTGTATGCCAAATTGATACCGTATTTGTATCCAGCAGCATTCTCACTTGTTTTTTGAAAATTTGGACTATTTAGTGATCACTGCCCACCACCACTGTTTAATTTACAAGGTAAAAAGAAGCATATATAGGTGGCAGTGATTTATAATTTCCCTTGGTATGCTAGTTATTTATTTATATATGTCTTTTTTAATATTATACTTAAACATGTTTATGTTTGAAGAAGAGATTGTGGCATCTGATAGCTTGTTCCAGATTGGGGCTGATCTGTCTGAGAAGAAGTGTTTTCTGACACCGGTGGCTGTTTGAATTTGTAGCTTCTTGCTGTGACCTTTGGTTGCACTGCTTAGTGATGGCTGTAGCATGATTTTATCTGGACAAATGCTGCATTTACAGTCTTGGTCAATGGTGTGTAGACCTGAGGTTATCCTGTATATTTCAAGTAGATCAGCTCGAGTTCTTCTGTAGGATAGTGTTTCCAGATCAAGCTCTTTTAGCCTTTCTGGATATGACAAGTGTTTGATATTGGGTATCATCTTTGTGGCTCTTCTTTGTACTGTTTCTGAATTGTCATTTGAAAATTGGTGTAAAGATATTTGGAGATCATATTGCCAAAATGAGTAGTGTGGAGTTTGGTTGACATCTGGCTTGCTACTGTCCAAAGAGAAGAATGCAGAGAAGAAAATGTGAAACTTACTTAGTTTCTTTGTTGATTTGTGTGTGTTTTTATGAGCGTGAAAAATAAAGTATCTTTTCTTGTGAGACATCCATCTCTACGCAGTGCATTATGAAAGATTATTTTGGTATCTGGAATTTATATCTTTTTAGTAGGCTCCAGTGGGTGGTTGTCTGGAGACTTTTTAAATGCCCTGTGATTGGTCGGAAAATTTGAATTTGAGTCATTATGTTTCAGCATACTTTATGAATTTTTGCTTTATAACTGGAAGTTTATAGGATCCTGATTTGGGTTTTAAAATTTTGCGATTCCAAAAATACCCATTTGGTTCTTTGTTGTAGTAGTGGACACATCGGGTCACTTCCCAACAAGCTCTTAGAGGCTGTAACATAATTGCTGGATTATATCAACCACACCAAAGTAAAATGCAAAGGAAAAGATCCTCTAGTAACATAGCATGGACTGGAAGATCAAGTGAATTGGTTTGTTTTTGTTCTTTTTGTTGGGATATAAAACAGCTTGGAAAGCAATGGCAAGTGCTAATTGGTTGTAACCAAGCTTGAAATGCAATTGCAGTTTACTATTTGGCCATTTTCCTTTCCTTGATTGCCACACTGTACATAAAACTTCATCTAACAGTCTAATGGCTAGCCAATGTTGTTGTTAGGTTATAGAAATGACTACAACAACCAAGTTTGTTTGGTGAAATGATACCCTTCCTTTACCTATACACATATTTATATAAGTTGATGATAATTTTCATTTATAAGATTATGAATTGATTATGGAAGTCTAAGAAGTCTAAATGGGTAAGAATCCTAATTTTTTTTATTGATCATGGTGAAAGTAGCTACTAGTTGTTCCTAATTTTGACTGCAGCAAAAATGGCTGCAATGTGTTATTAATTCTATATTGATTATAGTTTGGAGTTGTAGAAGCTTATATTGTATATTTTAATAAATGCTGTAATTGAATTATAGCTAAAAACAGGGCTTTGAACAATTCTTTTTAACTAGGAGGGAAGTTGTAATATTTAAAAGTTATTGATTTTTATCATTACCCTTTCCTTAATATAGTGAACCTATTACTATCAGTAACAAGTCAAAAATAAAACATCGGCAGGTTTTGAAAATTTAATGTTATAGTAGGTATGCCAATTCATTGAAAATATTAGCATTACATTAAATTCAAACAAATATGGTCTTGTGCTTTTCAATACAAACAAAGAAGTTCAATACAAAAATATGGGAGTTTTGGGGAAAGACATAATGTTTAATTTTTTCTTTATTTTTCCATTGTGAGAAATTCTTCAAAACTGTTTCATGTTGCTTTTTATGGTAAGCTAGTGGTGAAGATTTTGCAATTTGCATTTTAAGAAACAAATATTTTGTTGTTATTCTGAGAAAAGATTATCTACTTCAGCGTTTTCACAAAACATAGCAACAGACTCACAACCTGCAAATGGCTAACTCGAGCAAAGCAGTGATTTCATTTTTAGTATTTTTATTATAACAGCAATAAATTGCATTTTTAATGTTGTATCTTCTAAGGCACAATTGATTGAACAATAATGTGTTTGGTCAGTATGCGATGATAAACAATTTAAGAATACATGGCATGAGAATAATACTCAACATCCTTGTAGCAAAATATAATATAATTGGGTATCCTGATTGATCTTGTTTCCTTTTAAAACTAAATCTCTCGCTACTTCTAATTTTTTTATGATACTACAGAGATTTTATTCTATGGATTCATATTTTATCAAATCTGAATAAAAATATTCCTGGGTGTTGGTTCAATCCTTGTTTTAAGTTTTCAAAAAATTACAACACTTTTTCATTTCTTGTTCTTGACCAAGCAAGACAATGTCCTCTTATACAAAATCAAATCTTTTTCCACCATCAAGAGATAATAAAAAGATTATGAACGTTTCAAAAAGACTCAAATAGTTGCAAATAATGAATCACAAAATAGAAATAAACATATATAAAGCAGACAATGCCCAAAAAATAAAAGCAGCAATGAATTATTGATTAATAATCACTCCCTCTTCCATATACCTAAATGTCCTCAGGAAATATACATCAAATGTATATCAGTTGCTGCAATAACACAAGAAAAGAAAAAAATGTTACATTAGTCAAATTTATTTACCTCCCTTGATAAAAGCTTTGACACTGCAATGTTTTGTTTATCCACTTGAGCAATTTCATCTTTGATCTTAAACAGCATTTGAATTTTTCATCTTCTCTTTTCTTTTAAGATCTTTGGCATGATTATCAGTTTGTTCCAAGAGTATGCATGACATCTACAACTGATACTTCAAAGTGGATTTTATACACAATGCATTGATGGTTTATATGATAAACAATAATGACATATTTATTCGAAGAAAAATCTATTAAATTTGTTAGGAATTATGAAAATTCTAAAAATATACATAATCAAAATTTAAATATTTCATGTTCATAATATCAAACCCTTATGAAATCAGTTTGCAAGTCAGAATTACTTGTTAATGGATTAAACAAAAATTGTGTTTAAAAAAATTATTCCAACACAAAAACAGGTATTAAAGATAAGAAAATTAAAAGTAAAAATACATTCCCTAAAAATTATTACAAACCATCAACCAAAATGGTCAACATCAACATAGGTTTCTTCAGTTTTCAAGTTGGTCTGGCTGTATTATTTGATTTTTTTTTCATGTAAATGAGCATGTGTTTCATTTCTTGATATTTTCTGTGTTTGCAGAGTCGGTTTATTTCCTTATACATTGCCTCTTTTGAGTTAATCAAGTTGGAATTTGGCATGTTGCACCTTCTGATTCCCTGGTTTTAAACTCAGCAAATAAATTCAAGATTATTAATGACTCTTCAATTCAACATTTAAAGTCATTTCATCTTGATTTTATTGATTGTAATGATGCACCATTCAACTTTTGCTATGAGCTTGATTTGCATACATTTGTATCTACAAAACAAATATAAATTTGCATATTTCTTTAACAAAAGGAAAGAAAACATTTTAATCTTTGCCAAACAAAAACAAGAAATTAGAAAAAAAGATTTTGTTTTATTTTTATTAACATTCTTGAATCAAAATGCTACAATGTAAGAAAGCAGTCAAGAATGAAATTAAATGAAACAATGGAGAGGAAAAACTTGGAAAAGTGGGATTCATCTCAAGATTTGGAAACTGTTCCACGTCCAATAAATAGATAGAAATGACTGAAACATAAAATATATTATTATATATGTCCATATCAGGTAAAATCTGATGCAAAAAAATGAACTTTACAAGTTCATTTTTAGTATTTATGACAAACAGAAATTACCTGATAAAATGTTAATGACAGTCTAGTCAAGTTTCATACAGATTTCTTTTCATCCAATGCAAATCAGAGATTGGCAGCCAAAATGTCAGCAACACTTTCTGATGAGCAGACATTCCAAATATTTTTAACAAAAGTCAATATAGCAGGGGTGGATCCAGGATTTGGAGCCAGGGGGTCCAAATGGAGGATTTTGATCGGGGTGATGGTCCAAATGGAAAAAATATTTTTATAAATAAGTATTTGAAAAAGAAAACAAATTTCAAACATCAAAAATAAGAAAGTAATGTGATCCAGCATTTTCCAGTTCCTATGGAGTTGTAGCTTTTTAGCACAAGAATTGACAAAAGAGTAAAGTAAAAAAATAATTAAAGAAATTTACCACAGAAACAATAAATAAAAAAAATATGAAGAATAAGATGGAAATCTTACTTTAGATGAAAAACAAAATGATAAATTTTTGTTTTTAAGGTTAATTTATAATTACTTGGGATTATTTGGGATTTTTATTTATAAAATTTATTTATCTAAACCCCCTGGACCCTCTCCCTGGTTCCGGGTCTGGATAGGATTTGTAAATTCCACAACATGCTGGGCTAATAGTTTCCAAAGAACTCTTCTGTGTCGAGTGAAAATAAAACTAAAGAGAATTTTCTGGTTTCTGATCCAGTTTCAGATATTAATACATCAGTATCGCCAACTCAAACACCCAAACCTTTAGCACGGATCTTGGCCATATCTGCTTACTAATGCTATTGATTTTTCCTGTATACTATTTGTTCATTCAGCCAGGATATTCTCTCTAACTCAAATCTTCTTTGTATAGATCCTGAGGAAGTTCATAAAAAGATTACAAGACTTTTGTTCGCTTTGACATGTTTGGACTATCATCTACATGCTTGTTGTTTGGGCTATGTTCTGATCAGATAATAAAATCATGTGTTAATACTGATAGGCATTTGATACCGTTTGGCTGTGTTCCAATATTAGAATCATAGTGGGAGCAATTTCTCCATAAAGAAGTGGATTTTTAAAATTGTAATATTACTCTTTACAGAATTTCATACATATTAGTGAAATGGAAATGATCTCCTCAAATACATATATAAATAATCATAGATAAAATTATATACATGCATATATTTGATAATGACATATCTTTAAGTCAGATTCATACATTTAACTTTCTAACAAGCATGCTTACTCATTAACATATACTGATTTGTAGTTGTCACATGAAAGCCTTGATTTACAAATTATGCCTCTATTTATCTATCTATCTATCTATCTATCTATCT
>VCCN01001809.1:2009545-2027631 GCA_006491835.1 Architeuthis dux
GGCTAGTATCCTGGTCCGAATTTTATCAGATGTAGTAGAGGAGAACACAGGGAAGGCTGTGGTACTGACCTCTGGGATGTGAGAATGATATTGGATTTGTCTATGACCAGATTCGTGTGGATGTCTGTGTGTGATCTGGGTTGTGTGTGTGTATTTTCAGCCCTGTAGCTCCATTGGTGTGGCCTGTATGTGTGATACATACATACATACATATATAGCCAGCCAGACCAGTTTAAAAACTGAAAAAACTTTTGTTGACAGTTTTGGTTGACGGTTTCTTATATCATGTGTGATATTATAACATGAAGACAAGGAGCAAAGATGCTGAGCAGATGAAGCACAATACTTTTAGAGTAGGACAAATTTAATTTAATGTTTATATTACTGTTTTCTTGACTTCAACTATTTTGCTATAAGTTTTCTCTTATAGTAGCTATTGTTACTTGGATTCTTTGGGGTTGGCAAAGGGAAATGTAGAAGGCAAGAAAGTTTCTTGGGAATAGAGAAATGATTTACGTTTACTGCATTAATGCGTTCACCATTTCAGTCATTAAAACAATTGAGAAGATTCTATAATGTCTGGCATGGGCGTCTGCTGCCACTTTTCCGGGGGGTGGGGGCAAAAGGATATATTTCCAGGGAAGTTGGCAAAATGGTATATTTGGAATATATCTTAGTGGTAATCCTGTTACCAGCGAATAATAATACGCTCTTTTTATATGGGAACATTAAGTTGGGCTTACATAAAACAATTCTACTGCACCAGTATCCTTTATTGACTATAAGGTTCCAACTTTCAGCCGCTTTGCCCTCTGTGAGAAGGCCTGATCAGGGGGGGGGGGGCAAATGCTCCATTTGTCCCCTCCAGCAGACGTACATGATGTCAAGTATCGTATGGACCAGTTCACTGGTAAAGCTTACTTTACCATTTAAGTGATTGGCCCATGGCTCTAAGTGATTTTCTGTTTTGATATTTGTCTGATTAGTTGTTTTGAGTAGAAGTAAATGCCTGCACTTATGATAAAATATTGACATTTTGATTTTGAAAACATCAGCTGAATAGGCAATTACTTTGAACTTCTATTACAATGAGGGGACTAAATTTTATACAATTATACCAATCTGCCTTGCTTACTAACAAGAATGACAAGATTTGTGATAAAAAGCAACTGAAATTAAGATGAAAAAAATGCTAATAAAAAATTAATAATAATTGACAATTCATCTAAGAAATTAAAAAAACAACAACATATTTTCAGTTTGTTTGACTTTTTTCTTCTGCTGTTATATTCTGCTGAATGTTTTGTTTAAAGTAAAATCATTCAAACATTACATTAAGTGTCCACCTCCTCATTATCTTTTGCTGTTCATTTAATACTAAATATAGTTTATTGAAATTTTTGATTATCAATATTTTCAATTTTCATCACTAAAAGTTTTGTTTAATTATTAATTTTATGTTAGTTCTATTTCTTATTCTTTTTGTTAATCCTTATTTTTAATCTAAATGTTGATGATAATGACAAATGTAGCCAATACTAAATATAATTATCTATATTTATCTTTATCATTGCTATTTAAAGGCAGTAATTTGAGGTACTTTATCTAAAATCAATAATGTTATTAAAGACAATTTATTCTCTTCAATGAGTTTTGTACATCAATAAAAATAAAAAGCTACTTTTTCAATTTTTTGATGTATTGTTTATAAGTACACAGCAATATAAAAATAATGAATAACACAACACATTAAAGATTTTATGGTATTATTTTATCCTTAACATTCAAAGAGTTCAAATAGCCATTAGGCTGGTCAATAAGTCTGTAGCATTTTAATTATCTATTTTAAATTTTGTAAATCCTTCAGAATCTTAATTCTGTTTTTATCCTAATAAATTATAGGAGACTTAAAGGGTCATTTCAGCTAAAGAATCAGTTACAATGTTTTAGTTCGCATATGAAAAAACTGTTACATCAATCCTCTTTTAATTCCGAGACAGATTACACACACATTTTTATTTAACAAATTATCAACAAGCTTACATGGAAAAATTCAACATAACTTTGTGGTTGAGTCATGTGTGTATTGATGAATCTCTACATGAGTATTGAATATTTGAATTGCCACATTGAAGTTTACTGAGAGTTTTGTGAATAGAGTCAAGTTGTGTGAGAAGTAAGTGTGAATAGGACAAGGAAATCTGTCAACCTCATTGACCACTGTCACTACTGACAAGCTTAGCTGAAAATCCTGTTTTTAAAGGTTAAGAGAGGCCCAGACAGGTTTCTGAAAAATGGTCTTCAGCAGTCCTTTTGATTGGACGGAAAATATTTATGATGCTTTGTCACCTATTTTCATTTGCTACTTGAACTTGCTGTTTTGATCTAACCTATTTGTAAAAACTACTTTTTATCATTTAACTTCCAGTCTTCTAGGAGTGAAGATGCTTGTTACACATTTACATATACATCAATCCTTTTAGATGAAGATCAAATTGTGAATGAAATATATACAATCGTAAATAAAGAGTAATCACTTCTTTTGCATTAATTGAATGCACTTTATTGTATAAGATTTTATCATTTCATTTTTTTCAAATATTTCTTTTTCATTTGAGATGTATTGAGTACAGTGAATGAAAAAGTCCAAAATTTCTCATTTAAGAAAGACTTAGAGTCTGTTCTAATTTAGGATTTTGTTATATAATACTGTTATAATACAAATAGAAAATTATCTTACTTTATTCACAATGAAGGCACACAATCAACTGTAAAATTTCCTTTGATTGAATAAACTAGTTTAGTTTTTTTTACTCTTCCCTCAGTTATTAACAGTGTTAAAAGCATTTAAAATACTTTTAGATATTTAGAATCCGCTGAATTTAGAATAAAAGAAGCTCATGGTTTCAAAAATTAAGAATCAAACATAAACAGTTTGATACATTTGACAACCACGCATATAAAATAGCTTAATTTCTGACTAACCTTTAAGGAGCACATCTGACTTAATTCCAGAAAGTCCAGAAAGAGGAAGCTTTGCTTAACCAAATTCTTGCAATGCTTTCAGCTGTAATAGCAGTTCTTCATATAACCAAGTGGTTTCAAGTTGGATTTTGTTCAATATCTGACCTATATAGGACTCAACGAATTGACATAACAACTGGCCCTTTTGAACTAGAACAACTTGTGTGATCTTTGTTCTGTCAGGTATCCTGGGGCTTCAGATGCTAAGCAAAACTCCCTTCGAACTATAAATATGGATCAATGCGGTTTGACTTATGCTGAAAGATGAAGAAAGTAAACTTCAGGTTGTCTTCATCATCGAGTGAAGAACTCTATAGTTTGGGATCAGATAATATCTATATAATAAGCACTAAAGTTTGTTTGTCTGTTTGTCTTGAAACAATTGTTACATCACCAGTGTTACGTATTTGTTGTTTGTTTGTTTGTTTAGTTGATGTTTTCTGTTTTGGTTAGAACCATATTTAGCTGTGCTTAGAAAAAGAACGGAGAGGAACAAAAAGACGTGTGTCCAAGGCAATCACCTGTGGCCAAAAGAGGCCTTCCCAGCTCCCACATCTGTGCCCTCGTTTCCGGGACCGGGACTGGGACCGGAACCGGAACCGGAACCGAAAATGGAGCTTGTTAATGGGGGCTGTTGGGTAGCTTGCTTCGGCATGTTTATAGATATTAAGCATACATATATACATACATATATAAACATTACACCACTCACCTGTTCTTTATTTAAATTTAAAATTTAAATAAATTTTAAATTTCAGTGCAATAGCTTACTGGAAGTGTTCTGTTTGTTTGTATTGTTTTTGTTTTGTTTTTGTTTTCGTTTACTTTTGTGTTTTCTAGTGTTGCTTTCTCAGGTAAATGGTTTTAGTGTTTTTTTTTTGTTTCGAACCAGCGCCATGTTCATTTTCCTGTTCTATATTTTGTATGTAATTCTTATATTGTATGATTGTTGTTTTGATTGTGTTATTCATGCAATTTTCATTTTGTGTGTTTGTTGTTTCAATTTCTTTTTCCACTGGTGTGTATGTTGCTTCTGTTTCTGGGTCAGGGTCTGACTGACTTTACGGTTCACTTTGTGTGTTTGTTGTTTCAATTATTTTTTTCTTTTTCTTCATCTTAGCTGGGGTGTTCATGTCTTCAGCTGTGGTTTGTTTAAGGGGACCGATAATCTTTTTTCGGTTTCCATGTCTAGGTCAGACCGGCTTTTCAGTTCATTTTGTGTAGGTTAGTTCTCAGTGATGTTTTTCTCGAGAGTGCAGCTAACTGTTCAGTTTTAGTGAGGCATTTCTCGGATAAATTTTTTCCAACTCATCAATCTTGGTTTGTTGTAAGTACACATTTAGTTTTTTGGCGTCCTCCTCAGATAATGAGTTTAGCCATTTTATCTGTTTTTGGGCTGGTGTGGCATTGCATCAGGATGCATAATTGCTATCAGAGTCAGGCTTATTTCATCGGCTCTCGACATGATGTTGTGGATGGAAATAATTTTGGAACTGGGAAATGTGCAAGATGCATCTGTTTGCATGGTTCGGATAGTTTGTTTTCCCCCATTGTTATGGCCTTTTGTTTGTTCGTTGTTTTTTTCCTCATGGTTTGTTTTCCTTGTGGCCAGTGTTACATCTTTGTTGTTGTTTGTTTGTTAGTTGGTTGTTATTTTCTGTCTTTAGCTGTGTTGGTTAAATGCGTTTTGTTCAAACTGTATTTAGCTGTGTTTATAAAAAGAAGAGAAACAAATAAAAGACGTGCCTTCAGGGCAATCGCCTTTGGTCAAAGAGAGGCCTTCCCAGCTCCCACATCCAGGCCCTTGTTTCTGGGACTGAAATGGGGTTCCTTAATGAGGGTTGTTGGGTAGTTTGCTTCAGCGTGTTTATTGATATTAATCATGAGGCATATATATATACATATATAAACATTACAACAAGGTCGCTATTTCTCAACAGATTTTACCAATTTTGGCACAGAGGTCCAGATGCATCCTAGAATAATGCATGAACAAAGAAAACCCAGGTCCGGGCTCTCTCTGGGGTAATATATGATGTAACTTCCTTTTATGTGCTCTGTGCTATAATAGTTGTTACATTTCTATATACATTTCTATAAGCAAATGTAACAACTATTATGGAACAGAGGTAAGAGAGCATGCCTCAAAGAATCCTATAATTGGAGACAAGTGGAAAAACTTCATCTTTCTACCAATATGAGAGTTGCACTTAATAGAGATGTCTCAGCAAGTCAGTTTGCAAAGGTTTTGTTTCGAATAGACAATGGTCAGCTACCAGTAGACACTGAGAGTGGAGATGTCACAACTCACAATACCAAAAGATTGTGCAACAATCACCAACACATCTCAAGAAATGCTATTAATCTTAGCCTTTCACAGAATTATAGAAATCATGAGTGGCTTTGTGAACGTGCCATCCTGGCTCCCCAAAATGACATTGTGCAGGATATTAATGCCAGCATCATTCAACAGCTACCAGATCAATTGACAATCAATCAATTGACACTGTAGTTGACCTTAACGATGCTGTCAACTATCCAAGTTTCTCAACTCACTTCAACCGACTGGTGTTCCACTTGACAATCTGCAACTGAAAGTCGGAGTACCCATTATGTTGCTACAAAATGCAAAACTGCTTATGCACAGAGAGAAGATGTTTTTATTCCACAGATTTTCATCATCCCAACAGATATGACATGTGGCTTCAGTTTCCAGTTAGACTATCCTTTGCTATGACCATCAACAAGTCTCAGGGAAAGTCCTTCAAGGTTGCTGGAGTTGAGCTGACAAGTCCATGTTTCTCTCATGGTCAGCTCTATGTTGCATGCTCATGTGTTGGGGCAAGCAAACATCTTTTCATCATAGCACCAAACCACAGAACAAGAAATGTTGTCTACCCTAGAGCTCTTGCTGACTAAAACACCTTCTATTAGAATTGTTTTTGTTTTATGTGTTGCATATCAATTTAGAATTACAAGAAAATATAGAAATTAAAAAATAAAGATGGTATTATTTAAGTCACAAAATTAGTCTCAAAAGCAGCCTGAAAGAAATTCAACTTTAGAGATATATGTGCATTAAAATAAAAAATATATAATTATATACCAAAAGAACAACGAAATGCATTCAGACTAATCACAGATAAAACAGAAAGAACAACAAAGCAAACAAAGGCAAGACAACATTATAATGGCGACGAGGTAAAAGAACAAAAACAAAACCGAAACATATATTGCATCAAACATACATATACTCTGAAATGGAACAGCCAAGCCAGTCAACTCTTGAAATGGAAAACATCACCAAGACAGAAGCCACACAAAACACAGTTGAAAATAACAGCAAAACGAAGCCACACAAAAAATTATCAGTCCCCTTAAACGATCTCAACCTGACACGAAAATATCAACAAATACACAAAAAAAAAAGCAGACCCAGAAACAGAAAAACAAATTATCAGGTCCCCGTAAATGAACCCTAACTGAACATGTGAACACGCCAGCTATCAGAAAAAAAGGAAAGGGAAATCAGAACATCAACAAACACACAAAATGATTCATTCAGTTCCCAAAATCAACATAACACACCACCCGCTAATGTGAAGAACATCAACAAACACACAAACTGAATTATTCAGCACGGAAAATCACCAAAAAAAATAATCGAAACATCAGAGTTCAATGATTGCACACGCACATGGTCCCATTTTTACATAATACTTAACACATAATTACACACACATTAATCACGTAGAACGGTTAGTCTCACGTGGTTCCATTTCTGAGAACAAATATGGTGGCGCTCCCAACATCAGGATCCTTAGTGATCCAAATTCACTTCGGAACACATGGTGACGTCACATGAATTTCAATTCGTTTCCAACACACACTCACTCAACATAAAATCCACTAACATTTCTTTTTGAAAAATACAAAGCTAAATGTTAACACACTAAAAACAAAAAAATTTAAACATAAAACAAATTAAAACAAGAAAATAACATACTAACTAAGACTGCTTACCTGATAAAGCAACACTAGAAAACAGTACAAACGAACACTTACAAAAGAAAAGGTAAGTGGTGTAATGTTTATGTATTGATGTATATATATGTATGTATAAATCTCTATGTATGTATTAATGTTCACGATTAATAATAAATAAACACGCCAAAGCAAGCTCCCAGTAGCCCCCATTCCATTTCCGGTCACAGAAATGCAGACTGGAAGTCAGAACAGGAAAGGCTCACTTCTTCACAGACAATAGCCTTGAGCAACATGTGTCTTTTGTTCCATCTCATTTCTAAATACAGTTATGAACCAAATGCGTTCAGGCTAACCACAGCTAAAACAGAAAGAACAACAAAGCAAACAAAGGTACTAAATACAAGACAACATTATACTACATAAAAACTTGCTATAAGTAAAGTCATTTAATTTTAACTAAAAGAACTGTTTCTACATATTTGACACCTGGGCAACACCAGGTACCTCTGCTAGTTACCAGATAAAATACTTGCTCTGAGGACCAATTCAAAAACTCAGAAATCAATATTTCCAATAGCATAAATATAACAGAATGTTGCTCTGTGCATAGATTAAATGAATTACAGAAATAACTGAAACAAGCTTGGATGCTGCAAGGTAAAACTCCACTTCTATTCTGACTGTCTTTTGTGTTGGGTGTGATCAATTAAAAAAATGGAAAAAAGGGTCATCAATAAATAAGTTACGTGTGATCAATTAAAAAAATGGAAAAAAGGGTCATCAATAAATAAGTCCTTTATTGGGCAGTGCTCAATAAAAATGTCCAAATTTAAAGAAAAAAACAAGCATGAATGCTGCTGGACACAAACTAAGGGACCAATTTAGCATAAACTTACATTACAAATTGATCCCTCCTCCCACTAAAAACCTATTTAGAGGGTGAATTTAAAAAAAAAAACGCTTTTTCTAGACATAATAAGAATTTTTTAGTATAAATGTATTTATTTATTAGAATGAAATAAGCCTGTGTGTATCTGTAAGATAAATTTTGTACATATGTAAGACTTGTCAATTTAGCTCAGTCGGTAAGAGACCATCCTAACAATCAGTTGGTTGCGGCTTCAAATCACGGTACGGAAATGTTAATTTTTACTTCCCTAAATTTGGTAAGGATTGTTCTTGTTGATCTTGTTATGGTAGAAAAACAAAGTCAACTCCAGACTTGGACTGGAGTTAGACCATATTCTTCTTTTACTATTTAGTTTAATAACAGCATAATTTACTTGTCCTTTTTACACACATAACTTATTATTTTTTATGAAACCAATTGATGTTAAGCATATTAATTATTATACATGTAGACCTTGTATGAGACTTGTTAACATTTTTTCATTTAATTTCCCTAATTATCAGATGTTCCTCATTTGAAATTATTATGTCCCCTTATGCCTGGTTGGGTTAAAACTAAATCAGACTATCTGGATGACGCTCAGTAAACAGTCATCCGTCTGCTTGTACAATCAAGGGTGTCACATGGTTGTTTAACGTGAGCATTTATTATAATCTACTTCTGGCTTGCTAGGCCCATTAAAGCTTCACCAGAGCACTGTTAACTGTATCTTTTGGGAACACATTCCCTACTCAGTCCGTTTCCAGCCTCCTGTGGTGCTGGGTGAGGTGTTGGACTTTTCTGGTTTTGCTATTTTACTTTTATAGCTGGAGGTAGAATATATGGATTCATGCCTTTCCCAAGAGCATTAGTGTGAAGTGAATGCAGATTGTTTCAATCAGAGTTTGAACTCGATTCCATGCTGCTAACCACTTGGCCACCAGCACATCCGGCACTCAGTTACAAAACCCAATAATGAACAGATTTGAAGAGGTAAAAGCAATGTACTTTAAATGATAGGCTCTACCAGACTGGCTTTAAGTGATTTATTTATGAATGTTTGTATAAATGTACTCTGATATATCCTATTTCCAATATGTATTTAGAGAATTGTATGTAATGATTTATTTTATAGTTTTTTGGAAGTTGGGAAACATTGTTTACCATAATCTAATAGAAAGATTTAAAGACTGACCTTGAATTCAGAAACAGTTCTATGGGTTATTAATGAGAGAAGACTGTCCAAAGCATTGTCTATTCTGATAGAGTCTATTGTTTTTAAGAAAATTAAGAAAAAGGAAATTGGAGGGTTGCACAGTTTTTCAGTTTTTTGTTTTCCAGTGAATGAAAAAAGACAACAAAAGTATACAAAGGAAGACTTCATAAGGCTTAGAATGTATCAAGAACCAAAGAACTTAAACTTTTCACTATTCTCTTTTGTTGCTTTTTCAATTTTTCTTATATTTTGAACTTTTATCAATTTTTTTTATTTATCTCCTATTTTCCTATTTCACTTTCTTTTATCTTTTTTCCTTCCTTTCTTTCATTTTATGGATTTTCTCACTTTTTTCTGGATCTCTTTTATTTTTTCCATTTTTTCTTCTTGTGCTTCTTCTTTCTCTTGTACATTTGGTTTCTTTTTCTCTTAATCTTTTGATATTTGTTTGTATTTTTTTCTGCTTTTTGTAATCTTTCTTTCCTTTGCACTTTCCCTCAAACATTTTGCATTTCTTTCTTCTTTTATTTCTCCATGTTTTTCTTTCTATCTTTTAAAAAAAATAATTTACCTCCTTTCTAAGCAGATTATTCAGTTTAATTACAAAGTAGTCAAGGTTGGAAAATCTCAAGGATGCAATAATTTGTGAAGGGAAATTCTGAAATAGCAGAATGTTGAAAAAGTGTTGCAATATAAATGTCCAGTCTTTCAAAGATAAATGCATAGAGCTCCAATGAAGGGAAAATTTGAACAGCTATTCTTGAAAAGTTTGTATGTAGTAGAAGAGAATTAATATCTGAAAGTAAGCACCATTAGGAATCATTATTTAAAACCAACCCATAGTCTCCCCAAATACTTCAAAGTAAATCAAATAGAATAATTAATTGACTTCAATTGTAATGTTAGTGAAATCAAAATTTAAAGGACCCCTTTAAATTCAAGTCCCATGAGCCCCACCTAACGGAAAACTTCAGAGTGGATTAAACCAAATCTGATGGATATAACTGCCTTTTTAATACATGACCTAATGGATACGAAATGCTGAAAAATTATTTAAAAATATTCTTGGTGTCTGATTTTAAGAACGCTGTCATCTGGATGGTTTTGATTCTTCCTCAGATTTTCCAATTCTTCCAAAAAATTATATCATATAGCCTGATTGAAATATACAAGATATCAAGAGTTCTTAAATACACTTAAATTTTGGTAAACTATCTCCATGTTGAGAGCATGCTTAATAGCAGTTTCTCCATACTAATCAAAACAGGAAAACTAAAAATAATCTCACTTAAACATCAGCTAACATGAATAGCTCTGATATTATCTTAAAAAACAGTTTTAATTAATTTTTAAATTTAAGTAATTTTATTGAGCAAGCAAACTGGTCAAGTTATTATCAAGCTCAAGGTAAGTTGTCAGCTGTGGCCATTGAAACAGCAAAATTGAAAAAGGAGAAACTGCTCTAACCCCTGAATTATATACTGTCAGTATATAAAGTACATTTATAAGGATATTGTATCAGTTGTATGTCTCAAACTCACAAGAATTTTAAAAAGATTTCTTTTGTTCTGAATGCTGCCGTAAGAAATTATGATTTTTCCAATTACAACAAACTTCCATGAAAAAATGATAACATTTGTATTCTGACTTCTCACTACAAAAGCAACTTAAATGATATTCCAACTGGCTGGGTATAACAGATTTTTAAAAATTTTCAACTGATGTTTTGTTGATAATATTAATGAAATATATTCGACGGTTTGGCTTGGCCACAGAAAGTCATGGTTGTACACATGGTTGAATGAGGGCAGAGCACGTAATCAGGTAATATAAAGCGCAACCAGCTAGGCACAATGGTCAGCATCAGTGGAACTAGGTAGAAGCAGGAGGGGTCAGATTTCACTCGAGTCTTGCTGTCCTTTTGTGTGGTTGATGGGCAGACAAAATGGGTTCCTTGTTTGACTTAAGAAGAAACTTATTCTCTGGTTCAACCATTCAGTCTTTCTCCAACCTACATTTCAGATAAAGCGAGAACTCTCAACTACAATGACAGAAGTATGAGTTGTGTATTTCAACAGTCCTAACACTAAGATCACCAACTTTTGGTTTTGTTAAATTGTTTTAGTCAATATTTTTCTCAATCTAAGCTTATTTTACTCTTTCCTGGTCTTGTGTTTAAAACTATTCTTTGTTGAAATATACCACAAAAACTATGCATATTTATTTTTGCTGGCCGTCTGCATCTTTCTTATAGCATCACTAAGAGCTTAAGACTTGATTGATCATTTTTTCAGAAATTAAATTAATCCTGTTTTATTTATCAAATTTAAAATGACATGTGGAGATTCAGCAAAAAGAAAACAAAAATTGTGGCTTCTATTGATTACTTGTTGATTATCTAGATGTAGGCTTCAGTGGGCTTTTATGGCTCTTAAATTGAGTGCTGTCAGAAGGCTGTTTGTAATAAAATGTCTGAATCTTCTAAGGAGTTACTCAGGGACATAAATGCTAAACATTTAATGCACTCACACATACACACACATATGCATATGCACATGTACACAAAATAAATTATGTTTTATGGGTCGATCCATAGGTTTCAAATGAACTTTAATTGTTTTTAATCTTAGCCACCATCTTGAGCTTGAGTGACCTAGGAATGTATTTTACAAACAAAGAAAAGATATTAGAAATATCTTTCTTTTTCTTTCATACTACTATTCACCTTCATCGTAATTCTTCAGTTGCTTTTTGTCGCAACTTTACTCAGGTTGGCTCCCTCCGGCAGTGATAAACAGTGCAGATAGGAAATAAAGAATAAGCCTTTACCTTCCAGCATTTAGGGACATGAGTTCAAGTCTCAACGAAAGCTTATTCTTTATTTTCAATCCAAGCTGTTTACTCACTGCCAGAGGGAGCCAACCTGAGTAAAGTTGCGACAAAAAACAACTGAAAAAGATGGAGGTGAATAATAGTATTAAAAATATAATTGACCAAATGGCCATCTGTCCGTATGTATGTGACAGCCTACTGCGAATAACTACACAACATACACCCACAACATTTTCTTTGTGTGTGTACCAGTGGGACCCCAGGGAAGGTTTTTAGGGAATTAGATTTGAAAATCACTGCACAAAATATGTTTTTAGGGTGGTTCAATTTACAATAAAAATTCATGCCAACAATTTTTGTTACATAGTAAAAAAGAACATTAAAGAATTCTTTTTTTAATAGAAATCATAATGTGACCAATATCTTTTGGCAGTGTGCTGTGTTGGGGGTGATCAATAAAAAAAGGTGAGATCCATGAATAAGTTACGCAGTCACCCCTATGCTGCAGTAGACAACACAAAACTATGGTAGACTTTTTATTAGTAAGAAAGGAGAATTTACATTAAATGACGCTAAAAAATGCAGTAGAGTAAATACATAATCCAGTAACATACATGTATGTACAGTATACACTGTAGATATGTACTGTGCCATTATACATTTGGCTGTACAATCACTTTATTTATGTTTTAAAAGCCATTACATCTGCTTACGACCTTTACATCCCATTTGCCAATCAATAGAATCACACTATTGTTCCAGGTGTGATCCATGAATAAGTTACTTCTGTCGCCTTTTCTTTAAAAAAGTCAAATTTTTAAAAAACAAGCACGAGGGACCAATTTAGCATAAACTTATATTGTAAATTGGACTGCCTCACTAAAAACCTATTTTAAAAAGATTTGTAAAAAAAAAACCAAAAACGTTTTTTCTAGACATAATAAGCAGTAAATATTAAAATCTTTAGCCCTCTAGCTCCATTGGTGCAGCCTGTATGTATGACACATGCATACATAGATAGCCAGCCAGCCATATTCACTTGAAAACTGAAGAAACTTATGTTGACAGTTTTGGTGTCAGTTTTGATTGACGGTTTCTAAAATTGGTGATTTATGTTTTCAGAGTATTCAGAAGGAATTTTGATGTATCTGTTTATTGCTTGAGGAATTTCAGCACAGTGGAATTCTTATAAGATAAATCTTACTTTTGCTGTAACCTACAAACACTTTTCATACAATACTTTGTGTTTCTGAGTTTGAATAACAATGAATGTTACACCTAGATCCAACCCCAAATTTAATCAATTCTTCCTTAGCCCATGGCCACAAAATGTCATTGAAATTCACTGAGAACCTTTGGAAATATAGTGTGATTCTATTGATTGGCAAAAGGGATGTAAAGGTCGTAAGCAGATGTAATGGCTTTTAAAACATAAATAAAGTGATTGTACAGCCAAATGTATAATGGCACAGTACATATCTACAGTGTATACTGTACATACATGTATGTTACTGGATTATGTATTTACTCTACTGCATTTTTTAGCGTCATTTAATGTAAATTCTCCTTTCTTACTCATAAAAGTCTACCATAGTTTTGTGTTGTCTGCCGCAGCATAGGGATGACTGTGCAACTTGTGAAATCTTTGCTACTCTTGTAACAGCTACTTTCCTCTTTAATAATAATTGATAACAAAATAAAGAATTGTATACCAGGTTAGTTTAACCACTAAGCGAAGACTGCATGGATAGATAGAAATACAAAACTAAATATGGCCCCTTATTTTGTGACATCAGTTTATCAATCTGTCCATTCTTCTTTCTAGAATGATGCCCGTTCTTAACTATATTTACTTCTTAGATTATTCACTTAATTACTTCCTCACTTAGCTATGCTTTTTCTATACTGTGATTTCCAGTATGTGTAGTCATGTCATCTTCTTTTCTAGACGTGAGACCTAAGACAATTTTCTTTAACCATTACTACATGCTTTCAGCAAAGTCATATTTCTGTCTGTATACGGATTTGGCCGTCAGTCAAAATCGTAGTTCTATCCCACAAAATTTCTGGCAAATATTTTAGTGTGCATATATTCTTACCTTCACCATTTTTTACATCTCTTTCTACTGCTCCCATGATTATCGGTAATTCATTTTGGTATCTCAGAAATATTGAATGGAGAATTGTGTCTTCATGATGTCACAACCCTTCTACCCAATCAGAGACCTTCCTTCACACCATGTGGGGAACTGGGTTATCTCCATATCAGTAATTCTTTCCTTCCTCCTTACACAGGACTACTACTCAACTTTAACACAACCAGTATCTACTTTATAATAATTATCATTATTGCTACATTTATTCATTGTAAGACTACTTTATTTCATATCAATCTTACACCCTATTTTAGTCTTGTGGCGCGCAATTTCACCTGGGGACCTCAGAGCTGGACAGTAGGTCAGAATATGTTCCAAAGTCTGCCTTGAACTGCATACGCAGGCATCAGATGTTTCAGCACAAATCTTTTTAAGGTAGAATTCCGTTTTGGCGCAGCCAGACCGTATGCGGTTCAGATTGACCAAAGCTCTGCGCAGGATGTTGTGCAGGATGTTGTGTAATGGGGGAGATTTGGTTGGCTCAGTGCAGAATCTTGTGCAGATCAGATGGCACTACAGACCATTGCTATTTCCAGTGGTCCATGACCCAGCCTGGGCCAAGATCAGCTGTGGGGTCCTTCATGGAGGAGAGGAAGTGACTTCTCAGCCTTTGGGTGAAGCTGTCTGGACATGGGAGGGGTAGAATAATATCTGATTCCAGGGGCTTCCCGGCCAGCTTAAGTGCCAGATGTTTCTGTTTGATGTCAGGAGGGGGGGATGCCAGCAAGGACAGAGAGCATTGCAGGTGATGTGGGCTTCACAGCTCCAGAGATGGTGCGGAGGGAATCAGGTATTTATTCGACATGTCCGACGTATAGATGTCAAAAAGCGTTGGGCCAGGACCGAGCCTTGGGGCAGTCTTTTTTGCAACCTGTGTCTCCATTTGCGGGCACCACTAGAGGTTTCCAGGATGAAATATTGGTCCTGTACCAGGAGCATCATAAACCTGGTATCGTGATGACGTAGTAAGCATCTGTATGTGTTGCAAAATATTTGTATAGAATAGAGAACTTTTTTATTTTCCCTTTCTTGGGGTCAAAATTGGGTGGAGTTTTTTCCCCTTTTTAGGGGTCATAATCAGAGTTTTGTTTTACTCTTTTATGTGTCAAATTTCGTGGGGAAGTTTTTTTTACTCTTTAAGGGATCAAAATCCCGGGAAATTTTGTTTTCCCCTTTTTATGAACTCTCTATAATATGTCATTTGTTTTCCTGTGTTTTTGAAGTTATTTTTCCAGGGCAATGCCTGGTAGCCCTGCCAGTAATAATAATAAAGCAAACAACATTGGACATATTTCTTAAAAGGAAACTGTTCTTCAGGCGTTGGAGAATGTGATGTTATCATTTTGGTCGATTATGATTCAATGCCGGTTATTAGACCCGAGAAGTCTTCCTTTGGGAGGAAAATGTGGGAATTCCTGTAGATGTCGATGATCCCCATCATGTGTTAGAGGGGGGTGGTAATTTGTTTAGTTAAGTGTTAACCATAAGTTTAAAATATAAAAAGGTAAAAAATAAAGTAATGAAATTAAATTATATTTTGGTTAACAAGAAAAGTTCCAAAAATTAGTGAAAATAAATTATATTTGGCTTAAAAGTTTACAGCACAAATTAAGATTAATTTTGTGCCTTGGTAAGGGCCACAAAAATGTAGCCTGCAGTAGGCTAATGCTGTGATATGTTTCTATTTTGATAACATTCTATACACTTTTGCTTATATTACTTTATGGTATTTTTTGTTATTACATACCTTTTGCTATTTTCTAATGTGTAAGAATACTGTATCAATAAACATGCTACTGTGCTGTTCTTACATGTTTTCTCTCCTCATGAATTCCTTAATCAATTTTTGGGTTATCATTTTTGGGGGTAAAGACTTACCCAACACTTGTTTCTTCTCATAAAATAAAATTAACTTTGACTGTGCATCTTTAAGACATGAAAATAATTGCATTCAATATTGCAAAAGGTATAGTATTGACACATTACGTACGTACTGAAGTTTGTAACACCTGACAAATGTAAACAATGTTTTGTCAATGTAGGCTAGTCTATGCTATGCTTACCAATGCATACCTATTGCTGTATGTATGTAACTGTACAGTAAAACAAACAGTACTTGCACAATATATCTTGGCTAGCATAAGCTTTGTAGCTAGCATAATGATGCACGTTATATATATTTTAAAAAAATATATCCTTTTTAAAAATATGCACATTATGTGAAATAGATAGGGTAAAAAGCCCAACAATCTAAGCAACTGCCTAACCTAATTTTTTAAATCTGAAATTGGTTCTATAGGTCATGAGGATCAATTTAACCACAGACAACAATTTGGAAAAGTCACATGATTGATAACATTATCAAAAGGGCCTAAATTTTCTTTAAAATGTTGATATCTTCAGACATATAGGTCACAATCAGATACAAATTACATATCTATAGAACGAAATAAGACCTATCAAATGACAACATTTTAAGAAATTATCTGGTCACATGATTGATGACACTATCAACCAGCAAGGTATGGACAATAAGACACATATACCTCTTACAACTTTGTTGGCAGAGTTAAATAATGTTATCTCTGTAAGCAAGAATTTATAGACAGAAATGACTGCCATTCCAGTCAGCCTTATGTTACAATGTTAATTTATGTGGCTTGGACCTTCCCAAAATATATCAACTTAATAATGTAAAAGTATACATGTTATATGCTTATTACTGTGCTTTCTTAATATATTTGATATTTGTCATTTATATGTCAACTAGCATATACCCGTCAAAAAAGACAGAGTTATTTATATATCAAGGCCACACTAGAAAAATGATCAAACAATCTTATGTGAGACTATCTGCAATACAGAGCATACTTTTGGCTATTTAGTCAGTACAAGTAGTGTAGCTATGGTCCAGTATGCCATATTATTATGGATAGTCAATAAAGAGCCTAAAACTAATTTCTCTCAGAAGAAAACATTTGGGGATTACAAAAAACTGCCATGCAACCAGCAAAATTATAAGGAAATTTATCCATATATTTTCCGATAAAAATCTCTGATGGTTCAATTAAATTGAAGTCGATCAAAATTAAAATCCTGGTGACAATGTGAATCAATAGAGTTGTATTTAGGTTATAAACATAAACTTAAACATTTTTCCTTTGTGATATATAAATGAAAATTATAAAGAAAGAACCAAAAAATAATTGAATTAAGAAAAACAAAGGAAAATAAAAAAAATTGAAGAAAAGAAAATCAGAAATTCAGAAATTCAAGCCACCAAATATAAATCTGAACTACTATGAGTGACAAATACCAAATAATGGTATTCACGTTATAACGTGAAATAAAATTACAAATACTGAATTTAATTATTTAAAATAGAAAAAAATATAATCAGGAAAATTTATTCATAAATTTATTTATACATATTACTATAGTAATTTTTTTCATATGAATATGTTACAAAGCATCATTACCACTAACCCAGGGTGCCCCAGCAGTATCTAGCGATACCACCAGACTTTGTTAGTTTTATGTCACAGCAACAGTGGTATTACCACAATTCTCCTCATTTTGATAATATTACATACCCACTAATTACACGACTTATACTGCTTACCTGATCTGTAAGTCAATCACTAATAGCCACTTAACAAACGAATAACTAAATTCTATTACCTAAATTGTAAATTAGTTATTGAATATTGTTAGAATGATAAATTAACTATTTACCCTCTGTTTAATATAGCATCCTAACTCTTGGCACTATTATAAGAAGGAATGATAGTAGTTGGTGACACCATAGCAACACTGTTTCCAACAAAGCCTTCATCAGATGATGACCCTGGGGTCAGGTGTGGTTTTGGGGCCAAAATGATTAATAAAAAAGTAATTCAGTCATTGAGTATCTAGTATTGATGGACAACTTACTGTAATGTTTATATATATATATATATCATCATCAGCCATTATAAGTCCA
>VCCN01001809.1:2027731-2042054 GCA_006491835.1 Architeuthis dux
TGCTGAAGTAGAAGCTACCCAACAGCCCCCATGAGGAGCCTCTTTTCCGGTACTGGAAACAAGGGCCCGCAAGTGGGAGCTTGGAAGGTGTCTTTGAACACAGGCGATTGCCCTGGACACACGTCTTTTTGTTCCTCTCTCTCTCTTTTGCTAAACACAGCTAAATACGGTTCTAACCAAATATGTTTAATTAACACAGCTGAAAACAGAAAACTAACAAACAAACAACAAAGATGTAATACTTACTCTTGACTTATTCTTTTGATTATTGATTCCCACGAATTGGAACTCAACAAAAAATTAATAAGTTACACCTCAGTAGTAATTGATCAAACAAAGTCTTCATCAGATGAGGACCATGGGTTCAGGCATGGTTAAGGGGCCATCATTAGCATCATTACTGCTACCTCAGGGCACCCTAACAGTATCTCTTGATACCACCAGTCTTTGTTGATTACCTGTCAAAACAGCAGATTGACTACCCAACATGAGCAGCATTATGTCTAGGATCAGAATTTAAATTTGTATTTATTCCAATAATTCTTTGAGGACAATATTCTTTGTAGAAATGCGTGGTTCCAAGAGTTCCCCCTGTCCTTGATAATCTTCCACCTGTATTTTTAAGTTATTCCCATTCCTTGACTCAGAGCTACATATAGTTGGCCATGGCTTAATACAGGTCGTGGAATGAACAAACTTACTTTATCGAAAGATTGTCCTTCGGGTTTATTTATAGTCATTGCCAATGCAAAAATAATAGGAAACTGTCGTCTTTTCATCTGGAAAGGTAATGTTGAGTCACTTGGAATTAGATCAATCCTTGTTATGAACATTTCTTTGTTGGCATTCATTCCTGTGAGTATACGTACATGAATATAAAGCTCATGTAAGGATTGGCTGACCAAACAGTTTCTCTTTAAAAGTCCTTTCTTTGGATTCAAATTTCGAAGTAGCATTATTATGGAGCCTTTCTTTAATTTCAATTCATTCTCTGGCACATTTCTAAATTATGCTTATTAGTAATGATACCCAAACTGTTTACTTTTCAAAACAAAAACAACTTATGTGTTTCCTTTCTGTGACTTGGGATTTTTGTAATTTTCTTTTTTTTTTAAACTCAGTTGTGTATAAGAATTATTTTTAGTATGAGAAAGGATAATCTTTCGTGGCCAATATCTTTTTCAAGGTTACTTTTGAAAGAACTTATATTCTCTGATGTGAAGGTTGCTTGGCTGAGTTTGTCCTCCAGAATGGTCACTCTGGCATCCATAACGTACTCCCCTTGGCCCTTTTGGTTCCTGCACTTGAAGTTTGCAGCTATGTCCCTGCGTATGATTGCTAAGTGACGGTTGTAGCATGAACTTGTTTGGGCATATTGTGCAGTGTGTGGATTTGTCCAGTATGTGTAGTCCTGAGATGATACAGAATGTTTATCATTTCTTGTGAAGTAACAAAATTTTACAAGCATACTGCATTTCAGGTCATACCTAACACTATCACACTGATAAACTTTATCAAATATATGAATATTGCTTTTACTTTCTCGGTCATACTCATTTGGTTTCAACCAAAATCTACCAACTTTTTAATTCATATTTAGTATTTAAATGAATAATCCCACACAAGAGGAGTTTTGTTATCTGTTAAACTATCTATACTGTGGGAGTGTATAATTTCGGGTTACAGTACTTTCGTCTACATCACTTTAGCAAATATGAGTTTTGACTAAATCACTTTGGTCTAAAATCACTTTTGGCCCCACAATATCTCCAAAAGTTCTCAATGAATTTCAATGACATTTTGTGGAAAGGTGGGCCATGAGCTAAAAACAAAAATTGATGAAATTTTGGGGCAGATCCAGGATACAAGCCTATGGCATACTGGCCTATAGCTACACAAATTGTACTAACTAAATAGCCAAAATTATGCACTATATTTCAGATAGTCTTGCATAATGTGCACATTTTTAAATAGGATATATTTTTAAAAATATATAACGTGCATCATTACACTAGCTACAAAGTGTATAATTTTGGGTTATGGTACTTTTGTCTACATCACTTTAGCAAATATCAGTTTTGTCTAAATCACTTTGTTCTAAAATCACCTTTGTCCCCACAATATCTCCAAAAGCTATCAATGAATTTCAATGACATTTTTTTAAATGGTGGGCTATTGGCTAAGGAAAAGTTGATGAAATCTTGAGGTGGATCTGAGGATTCTTTTTCGATTGAGAGGAAAAAGGTTCCAGGATCCGTCCTAAAAATTAATTAAAAATATCTCTCAATTGGAAAAATATCCCTGGATCCACCCAAAAATTTCATCAATTCTTCCTTAATCCATGGCTAACCATTCGACAAAATGTCATTGAAATTCATTGATATTGTCGGGACAAAAGTGATTTTAGACAAAGTTGATATTTGCTAAAGTGATGTAGACGAAAGTGCTGTAGACGAAAGTGCTGTAGCCCATAATTTCCCAGTCTGTATCATAAGCATGGATATGCTTATTTTGTTAGATTAAGATTTTGGTAAGCAAACAAGAATTGCCTGAATTATGCCTAAAAATACAAGTGATCCCTAATAATGTATCTCCAACTCCCAACAAGAAAAACCAAACAAAAAATAGTTTAAGTGGTTAATTATCTGATAATCTTAAATTAGGAAGCTTTTTTGCCTCCATTTTAAACCCAATCAATGTATTACCATCCCCAGAGAATATCTGCTTGTTCTTGGACCCAGCATGGACTACTGTAATTCCAATGATTTATGTATGATATACCAGGGAGGTTGATGCTCTATGGCAGCACAACATTAGAAGCTGACTCACACTGACTAGTAACACATTTATGAGTAAAACTAAAGTATTTCTTTCCATTGCCGTTTTTCTATGTTTTCAGAAATGTTGATTAATAATATTTGTTAATATTAATAATGTAAGGACTAATGCTGCTAATAGTCTCTCTAAATTTATCCAGAACTCAACTATATGTTTTATTTTGTTTCTTCCATCCCATAATGTTCATGATTATTCTATTATATCTACATACCATTCATCTGTGGCTGGTTTCCAAGTGAAGTAGTAAGATAACTGAAAAATGTTGAGCAGATGCAACTAGGAAAACAAAATTGACATTCAATCATGCAGCTTAAACATTGAATGCTGACAAAATGTTCATCCAGAAAACACTTTGACACCAGACCAGAATTATATACCATTTATTATGCAGATAAAAACCTGGGATGGAAGTATATTTACTACGCATGTTAGTATAGATTTCAATAAGATTCTTTTCAAAAAAACCTTTCAATAACAGATTAAATTACTTCTTTTTATGTTCTTGCTTAGGAAATAATTAAAATAAAATGATACTATCAAGAGATATCTAAAAAAATAGTATTTTTATACAAATTTGAATTCAATCTGATTTGTTTAATGCAATGTAAACCATTACTCATCCAAAAATCCAGAATAAAAAAGATGAAGATTTCATGTTGAGATTTATACTGAATCTATGTACTAAGATTTATTGAGATCTACTAAGTTATTCTTGAGTTATTTTATGGTAACCACAAAGATTATAGTCATGTAAAAACAGGACTAATTACAATGCTGCTTACATTGTGCTTTAACAATGTATGGCAAAATCATGAAAGAAAAAGCTGACCATAAAACTGGATTGGAACTGACTTTGTATTAATTACTGAACAGGCCATGTCGTATATTGATTCAACAGGATGAATCATTTCTATCCTCTATGAGGACTATAGGAGAAGAATAACAAGTCCCTATTATTAGAACCCATCAACCAAAACTATCACTAAAACTGTCAAAAATTCAGTTTTCAAGTTGGCCTGGCTGTATGTATCATGCATACAAGCCACACCTATGGAGTTAGAGGGCTAAAAATTTCAACATTTACTCCTTATTATGTCTTTGTTGTTCTTTTTAAATTCCCCCCCAAATAGGTTTTTAGTAGGGGATTCAATTTACAATGTAAATTTATGCTAAAGTTTGTGTCTGCTTGTTTTTTGAAAATTTGAAAAAAGGTGAGAGAAGTAACTTATTCATTTGGCACCACTTTTTAAAATTGATCACCCCCAACACAGCATGCTGCCAAAAGATGTTGGTAACATGACAGTTTCCATTGAGTGACTAAGCAGACCTGTCTATTTAGTGATTGGTTGATGCAAATATCAAGAAGTATCATTTCTTTTCACATCTTTGCAAATTCCTAATCTTTACAGCTTTAATCCCCAAAGACCAATCTTTTTACTGGGGTGATGTAACCAAATTATTAATTTCAATATTTGATTGCTTTCCAATTCACTTGTTTAAATAAAATTGTATTCCACTCTCTTGGGCTTTAATATTTAACCACAACAGATTCTAAATTGTCATTGATTTAAAATAGGAAATGCTTACAAATATCTGTATTAATTTGTTTGTTCAGACCTATCTACATACATGCAGAGTGCATAACACTTCCTCCACTATTCCAAAATACTTTAAGTTATCTTACTAAACAAAGATTTATGAATGATTCTGTTGGAATGGAAAATTATATCCATGCCATTCAATAACAATGACTGTAGCCCAATATGCTAATCTAGAGTTGAAGTAACCAGTACTTCAGTCAACAATCTTGCAATCTTCTATTTATATTAGATGAGAAAAAATATGTTTCCTTCCAAAACTGTACTTTTAATTTTCAAATTAGGCTCTTTGCAAAAATACCATGAGGAAAAATTTAGACTTTCATTTTTATTCAATGCTCTTTAATAGAAATTAGAATTTGAAATTAATGCTATGGCCAAGAGAATGGCTATTAGCTTTTAATGAAGATAAATGTAAGGTGTTACACATAGGAAATAGAAATCCGTATTACGATTACTGTATGAATGGAAATATACTAGATATTGTAAATGATGAAAAGGATCTTGATATCACAGTAACTGATAAACTATCATTCTTCAAATATATTGCCAGTTCTGCGACTAAGATGTACAGGGTACTAGGACTGATTAAGCATACCTTTTTATATATAGACAAGGACTCATTCCTTATACTATATAAGACTTATGTCCATCCACACCTAGAGTACTGTGCACAGGCCTGGTCACTGTACTTGGGGAGAGATAACAAATCGTATTAAAATTTAACACTATATTTTGGGGATTTGTGGGTTCCTTTATTTGACAATGTTCCAGAAGTGACCCTCTCCCTCTCTCCTTTACCTGGCTTGATTTATACTTGTCCTGAAAACACACACACACACTGATTTATGTATATGACCTGTTTTGGGAGAAATGAAGATTAAGCATACTTTCAATGGCTTGCAAGAAAACAAACTATGAGTATTTGAGATGCACCATTTCTTTCTAAATAATATTTTATTCTGCTTGTGATGAAGAAACTTGTTCAGGAATTGGTCTTGTATTAGTCTTTTTCACTATCTTCCAGTTTCTGGATATTTTGGTCTGTTATCTCCTGTTCTTTGTTTGCCACTAATATCAAATGAAACCTCTTTTCCCCAGATCAAAATTACTTCATGCAATGTATTCCATAAACACATAACCTACAGGTATCTCTGCCATAGCAAGAACCTCTTGAAATGAAAAGCCAACTTGAGTTTCTGAGAACTATTATTTATCAGATAAATGTTAACAGACAATACCCTGAGTGCATTCACCTCCAATGCTCAAGATGAGACAAAATAATGAATTCTTTGATTTTTCAATAAAGAGTCATTGCTTTTTTCTTTTTCATAGAACTGATGCCACTCTGCTCTTAAGGATCAAGGTAGCATACTATCTAACATAGGCTCCCTTGAGGAATACTGGTCATTGTTGGACATGTAGAATTTACTTTCATTTTATAAAAAGAATTATTAAAAAGAAAGTAATTTTTTTGTTACTTAACAAATCTACAAAAAATAAATTTTCCCTTAATTTAACCAAAAAATGAAATTGGTGTCTTCTTACCAAAGCCAATAAACAGAAAGATGCTTATAATTCGGAGGAAACTCAAAAATGATGAATTTGAATCTTTTTGATAATGTTTAAGATAAGTTCTATAAAAAAAATTTAAAAAATGAATTGCTATATTTTCACTGCTAATAAAAGAAAACTTTACCTGGAAGTTTAACATATAAAGCTAAATTTGGTACCGTTAGAAGCGCAATTCTATGTAGAAAAACATACTAAAAGCCCACTGCATTCCACTTTGGGGAAACATTTTCTATGGGTCAATATATAGAGAGCACTTTTTGTTGAAAAAGTTTTAAAGTTAGTACAGGAAATTAGGTGAAATTTCAAGTAGAATTGTTCAAACTATGAAAAAAGCGTAAAAACTTGCATACTGGTAGATTTTTTGATGCTCTTTCATATAAAAACAGGATACACCCAATCTGACCAAAACTGCAGTCGACATCTTTATCTCAAATGGCCGCCATTAAAAAAAATATTTGCAATATAGATTAATTGACATTTCCATCAGAATTGTTGAAAATTTGAGTGTGTTAAAAATGTGAAAAATATGTGAAAACTCGCTACTCTGTAATTTTTAATGCTCTTTTATATAAAAGCAGGACACATGCAATCTAATTTTTGTATGGCAGCCATTTTGAAATAAAGATGGCTACTGCAGTTTTTTCTTTTTTATATGAAAGAGCATTAAATTCAAAAAGCAGGGTGGATCAATCAGGAAGTGGATTCCGCCCCCACTAATTTTTGTCTCATGAAAATCTTTTGTTAACTGAGAAACCTGTGTATCATGGGCTTCACCATATGAAAGTAATTAAAACACCAACTCAAACACTCAAGTAAATTAGGAAAAAAATCAGAGAGGAGGACTAAATATAATCTTCACAATATCTTTTATTAGAAGAGCGTCACAAAAATGTTTCCATCTAAATGCTCATTACTATCACCATCAGTTGGCTCTTCCACCAGGTCCATGGGACTTTTGTTATTGCACCCTCTTCCATGGCATTGACCACAGGCAGTAACGCAAGCAAGCCCATTCTGGCAACAGTAGCTGGAAGTGGTCACACACGGATCTTTTGTCTCTGTATTACAGTTTCATCGTACCACACTCAATATTTCATCCAGTGCTGGAGGCTATGGTAAATATAACTGAATCATAGAAAATACTTAATTTTGGATTATTTACATTAAAAAAGGGTATAATTTTAATGAAGCATGCACAATTTTAAAACTGAAATGAATCATTGCTGTAATTATTCAGATTTCTTTGGGAGAGTTGGATATCATCTATGCTTAAATCGTGAAAGTAAGTCATAGCCTTTATAAATGGACAGGTTTTAAAGAATCTCATGGATAGGAGAATAGCATAAAAGAAAACATTTTGAAAACCTGACAGAGTTGTTATTCTGAAAAGGCAGAGTACTATTGAGTCAAACGACTTTAATGATGGGGGGCACACGTGCACCCTTGGCAGCCCCGCATGGCCCACCCCACCAAAAAAACATTAATGAAAACACAGAAAAATTATCATTAAAATATCAAAGAAACCAAGGTAATAACCTTCATAAAGGAAGTAATAACATGCTTCGTAGCCTCACTTCCATACAATGGACTGAAAGTTACCATACAGTTACATTGTAAATAGAACCACCCTTGTAAAACCTTTTTAAAAAATTATTTTTTAAAACAACTTCTAGGAAGATTCTTAGGGTCTAACGGATTAAAAGCACAAAAAATTACTACTTACAACTTGGTTAACAGATATAGATCTTTCCCCAACTTTTTTTGTAGATAAAATCTAGTGGCCTAGTGTTGGTTAAGTGTATGCAGTTTAATTGGAGGTTGTGAGTTCAATTCCTGGGTCAGGCCGTGAAATCTATATATTCTGTCCAGAAGTGGCAACAAAAGTGTGATTTAACAAAAGAAAAATAAATTAATACAAGATAGCAGGTATTGCAGATTGAGAACAGTCTACTCCTGTAGATTGGATAAAGAGGTTGGTTCAAAATTTCAAGAACATTACCAAAAAATGACAAACACCTGAAGAAGGCTGTAGGGTACAACAGCTGAAATGTTGTGACTATATCAACCAAGATGACGACACAAGTTTGAATGAGTGTAAAATAAAGATCAAATTTTGTAGAACAAAAGAAAATGATTAAGATGTAATTGATTGGTTCATTCACCTTTGGAAGATGAACTGATGATTTTCCCACATCAATGATGGTAGCTATGGTAAATATTTTATAAATAATCAATATATTCTCAATTCCTATGCTATTTAATTAACTTTTTGTTGATTTCTACTGACCTCAAAATGTTTTCTGGAGAACAGGAACTCTTACATAACATAAATTGTTACGTTAGACTGCTGTAGATGTATTGCATGTAGATTTTTGGCGGTTACTTTTTTATAAAGCTGACATTTTTGCTATATATTTTATCATTCAAGAAAAAGAAACAAAAGTTAAAGATAGTGACTATCTCTACTTGGTTATTAGAATAGTATTCATTTAAAAAAAGAAATTAAGATTCAAAAGGTGAAATGATTATAAGCATCTGGGTTTTTCTTTATGACTATTTCAATTAAATAAATGACAAAAATCTAACTATAATAATACACAGTGTGTGTTGGTTGGTCCATCTGTCACACAAGGGAAATAACTTTCATATTTTGACACATGACTTACTTCTCTTAGAAGACTTTCATTATTTCATTATTTGTAAGAGAAAGATGATTGTACATAATAATATTTGATTTCTGTGACAATTTCTTAATTGAAATAGCTTCACACCTTCTCTTTATATGCTGAGCTTTTATATAATTGCAATTGCAAAATTATTTGAATATTGCTGTCAGTTTTTGACGGCAAGTGTAAACTAGTTTTTTATATTTATTATTTAGAAAATTTACGTCAACTAGGACTGATAAAAAGTGTTTCATTTTCTCTGGGTCATACAACAAATATAAGTTCCATACTCAATTTTGAATCAAAGCAGAAAGCTTGTCAATGCAAATTTATGACAAGGAAGTTTGCTTATGTATTTAAGCGAGAACATTTTCTCTTATCGTGCTAACAACCGATAAAGCTTTCAAGGAGACAAAGTATATAATTCAAGTAGGAGAGAAAAGTTGTGTTTATAAATATGATTTTATTTTTATTATTTTATTAATTTTTTCTGGATTTCTGAGATGAGGAATTATCTCTATGATACACTGATTTACTAGGACTAGTGTCCTCATCTGAGTTGTTATAGTCACAACATTTTGGCCGTTGTACCCACTGACCTTCTTCAGCTGTCTGTCATGGTTGGTAAACTGCTGGGAATCTCGAACCAAACTATTTATTGAATCCAAAGGGGTAGGTTGTTCTAATCCCATTGTCCATGCCAGAGGATCTCATATCGGTTAATTCTTCCTAGTTAATTCGTCCTTGTGATGTAGCTTGTCTGCTTTTTCCACTGAAACAGAGTATATCACATTTGTTTTTGCACTACCTGACCTGACAATACCACTTAGTGGGTCAGGTAGTGCAAAAAAAGTCATATACTGATTGGATTGAATAAAGGGTTTGGTTGGAGAGCCCCAGAAGGTTAATGACTACAACATACACATGAAGAAGGCCGGAGGGTACAATAGCTGGAATGTGGTAACTATAACAACCAAGATGAGGACCCTAGTCTGAGAAAATCAGTCTATAATAATGATTTTATAGCATATTAAATCCATCCAAAAATCAAATAGTGCTAAAGTAAATTCCCAAAGTCATTTTTAGATATCAAAGGTTTTTCATGTATCCAATGTCAACTGACTCTCTGCCAGGCCAGAAGGAAGCTTAACTTTGCCATGATAATCAGCAATAGACTAAGGCAGATAAATATGCTTCCATCAGTTATTTCACCTACCAGCATCTCCAAGAGAGAGAAATACAGAGATACTTAAAGAGTATAAATAAATGTGTTTTTGAGACTAATAAAAGGTTGTAGATAGAGAGAAATAAATTTCTATTTATTGTCTGTTTGCCCTTGACATTGGCTTAGGTGCTGAATATCTTTAATAGTAATGATCAATAAATACGCTATAACAGAATCTATTGCAAAATATTTTACAAGAAAATAGTTGTTTTTTTGTTAAAGTAATGAAATACAAGTGAAGAAAGGGAAATCAATTATTGTGCTCAGAAACAGACTGCATGTCTCAAATATGTATTCATGTTCATCAATTGACTGCAGGCTATGTAACAGCACTTACGCAATCTGGGACAATAATGCTTTTTATCTAGTTGCTCACAGTCGCTGGTTTCCATTGCTGTAGCTTATATTTATTGTCAGTGTTCATAGATCCTTCTTTCCATCTACACTTTGGCTGGTTGACTCATTAAACCAATACTGTGGAAATTCCAAGATGAATTTTTGCAATTCAGAAAAAGAGCACAAAGCAATATTTTTTGAAAATTTTAGATGAAGCATTTTCACTATTATTATTTTTTATTAGTAGCTTTACTGCAGCATCTATTGTTGCTTTTTATCACAACGCTCTGGGTCAGTGAACTCTTCAGCTGCTTGAGTAAACAGTGTGAAAATTAGAAAAAAAGTAGCTTCTGTTGAGACTTGAATTTGTATCCCACACCTGAGATGCAAGTTCATGCTTCATTAGAAGGATGGATTAAAGCTAGTATAAAAAAACAAATAATAAAGAAACAGGTCTGGTTAGTCACTCAATAGAAACCATCATGTGACCAATGTCTTTTGGCAGAATGCTGTGTTGGGGGTGATCAATTTTCAAAAAGTTAAAATTTTCAGCCCTCTAGCCCCATTGGTGCAGCCTGTACACATGACACATAGATAGATAGCCAACCAGTCAGAACCACTTACAAACTGTTGGCTGTTGACTGTTCACTAGTGGATAGTTTAGGTTGTCGGTTGATGGTTTCTAATTAACATATTTTAATAATGCAGAAAATAAGAAAACAGGTCAGCTTAGTCACTCAATAGAAACTATCATGTTACCAACATCTTTTGGCACTTTTCTCTCAGCTTTTGTTGGATCACTAAAATGTCTGAATTTTCAAAAAACAAGTGGGCACAAACTAGAGAGAAATTTAGCATAAACTTACATGGTAAATTAATCCCCCCCCCCCCCCCCCCACTAAAAACCTATCATGTGGACGGATTTTAAAAAAACAAAAAAATGTTTTTTTCTAGTCATAGTAAGGAATAAATGTTAAAATTTTACGTCCTCTAGCTCCATTGGTCAGCCAGCCGGACTGACTTCAAAATTGAAGAAACCTATTTTGACAGTTTTGGTGACAGTTTTGGTGACAGTTTTGGATGACGGTTTCTAATTATATTATTTATACTTTTAAATAGTAGTAAATTTCTAATCTTGATGAAAAGCTCCATCATCCTCAATTTTTAAGACTTTCACAAGATTCATCATGAAAAATATTTCTCTTCTTCTTTATTAATCACTGCTACCCACAACAGACCGGTTTAAACACTGTTGCTGGGTTTAGGTTATTCATGTGTTCCAACTATGTATTTATGTACTCGGACTTTGTCCAGCCCTAACCGTTCATAGTAGAAACTTTAAATTTTACACACACACTCCCCCATAACGTTTTTTTAATAATATAATAAATAGATTTTAGTGATCCCTTAGTTTGTGTCTGGCAGCATTCACACTTGTTTTTGAAAATTCGGGCTTTTTTTAGTGATCACTGCCCAACAAAATGCGATAAAAGTAACTTATTGATCACCCCTGTTTCCAATTATTTTATTTATCATCCCCAACATGGCATGCTGCCAAAAGACATTGGTTATGTGACAGTTTCTATTGAGTGACTAACCGACCCGTTTTTTTGTTGGTTTTTTTAAATCATGAATTTATGGTTAAAGCCATACTGAAGCAAAGAAGCTGGTGATTCATACTTTCCCTTGGAATGTTAGTTGACGTTCTTCTCTGCTCAACTCTGTTACTTTCACACTTATATTTTGCAATGCCATGGTTTAGATGAAGTTAAAATGGAACAGAAGATGGAAATGGAGTGAGCTTGCATACTTAAATATTTTTCATAGAGAAAATTCTACAATAAAAATGCTAAAACCATTATGTGCCCTAAAGATAGGGAAAAACATTAGTGGATCTGTATTTCATAAGCTAAATTGATTGAGTCAATGTATTTTGTAAGTGTAGGAAGTATTATGAACACTATAGGTAGGTAAATTAATGATAGAGAACAATGCTATTGTAGCAGCCATGTTACTAAAAATAGTCCTTAATATGAAATTATGGTTTTGAACATTGGGCTGGCTTTGTCACTACAATAAAACGAGTCCAGATGATATAAAATACAAAACCAAATATATATTTCACCTTTTTTCTTGATGTCAGAAGCTGCCTATACAAAACCCTCTAAACAAGTCTCTTTGCCCATTTTCTTACAACCTGTGGCACAGCCTGTGTCATCAATGAGACATAAATCTCTAGTTTCTACATATCAGATTAGAGGTGGAATTCCCTAAAATATTCTTTCTGAGAAAAACTCTTCTTTGCTACACTGTCTTAGTTCCTTTCTGTCATTTGCTTTTTCCCACACTAATTTTGGTCACAATATATCTAGGTTCAACTATAACCATATATTTTGGTTCAACTATAACTGCCTCTGTATCACCAAAACACTTTCAGTACATAAAAACTACAAGTGACAGAATAACCTGTTTATACTTAACTCTTTATTCGTACAATCTTTCCTTAAGCCTCTCCTTATATGTTGTACCTTTTTCTCTACATGTATGTACCTTTTGATTAAATGTATTGTTTATTAAATATCATGTTAATTTGTACTTTTGCATTTTGTCATTTTTATCCGAATTGAATATTCATTTTCTCATGTCTTTCAACATGTAAATATTACTATTTTTAAAATAGCACCTTCCATCTTCTTCAACTAAGAAAAAGGAAAATGTCACTCTACTTTCAGCCAATCAGCGGCCTCCATTCATGTCACGTGATTCCCATGTGCAACACCATTTTAATCTTGTCTTTCAAATAAAGGAAAATTCCCGCGTTTGGTTGCCTCCTCTTTTCTTTCCTTCTCCTTCCACAATGGAAGCAGTTACTACTACTGCTGCTACGACTAGCTTTTAGCTTATACATAATTATAGTGAATTCATTCACATTCACTAACTTCCCCCCAACACTATTAATAGTAAATAAGGATTTCATAATGAATAAAACAGTGTTTTTTGCATATTTAAAAAAAATGATGACATGATTGTAATCAATTCTCTTTCTTTATGAAGCATCTGTACAAACAGATATTTCTACTTGGAAAGCAGTTGCTAACACACAAAACCATTGCACAATTAGTTCACTTTTTTATAATTTATACCCAAACTCAAACTCAAGCACACTGGGCTACCAATGAAAAACTGTAGTGCTATCTGTAGTGCTATCTGTTAGTGTCTGAGAAAAAAAAGGATCAATTAGAGAAAATGTAATCAGGTGAGATATTTGTTGGGTGGAGGCAAATTTGGCACTGGACTAGATTATGACTTACCCAGTGAGGATCAAACTCACAATCAATAATTTGTGAAATGAGCTAGCCAGTGAGTGCTCCTGTATAATTCAATATTTACTGTTTTTTAATTATCATTGCTAACATTTCTTTCAAATTTTCTCTACTTTTCTCATTTCACCACCAAATTGCTGAACACTTCAATGTTAGTACCAAACCATAAAATATATTTTAACTGCAAGATAACTGAAAATAAATAAGAAAAAACATTACTGAAATTTTTGTGCAATACTAAGAAAATCAGCCCATAAAACCCAGTTAATGTCATTAAAGCAACGTTACTTAGTCCAGAATAAAAATAGCCTCATGCAGGTCTTTCCTATATTTAATGTGCTTGCCTAGGAAGAACCATTAGTTTCTTAATCAGAATAACGCATAAGTGGTCTGAGTAAAACAAGAACAATTTTCATTGATCCAAGACATAACTCCCACACCATCTGAATATGGCAACAGTTGCTGACCAATCAAATTAGAGAATTTTATAAATTTGAATAGGAATAATCTATTACATTGACACTTACGTAGGCCATCAGACTTGTTAAATAATTCACAAAGCTGAACACTTCTGATTTACACAATTGCAAGTTACTCTTAAAGTGTAAAAGTATTAGCTCCAAAATTTTAAATGAGTGATAGCTGGAAAATAATCTTTCTCTATAACTTATTCAAATAACATTCCTGATAATTATATGGCTATAATATATCAAATATGCATATATCATCATCATCATCATCATCTGCCATTATAAGTCCACT
>VCCN01001809.1:2047482-2058404 GCA_006491835.1 Architeuthis dux
GATTCCCTCACATCCACACTATAAACACATATATATATGTATGTATATATATTATGTATGTATATATATATAGAGAGAGAGAGATAATATTGGGTGTTTGACACACTTATGTGTCAATATACTCGTGGACCTTAGTTATGATCCAAAGAGAGCTCAATACAAAGGTAGAGTGAATATTTGTGGGAATCAATTTTAATTATTCATTACAAGCAGTATTGCTGGTTTTACATATAGATCTTCATAATGAACATTATGAAGATCTATATGTGAAACCAGCAGTACCGCTCCCACAAACGTTTGCTCATTATGAAGATATATATTCATAATGAGCGCATATTTGTGGGAATCAATTTTAATGGATCATTACAAACGGTGTCTGCTGGTTTTACATTTATTGGTCCTGCTGCTGTCGAGTGGATGTGGGTTCGATCCCCACACAGCGCTCGTTTCTTTATTTATTTATATGATCTAGGCTGCTCGTTTATCAATTGCTAACACTGCTGCTGGGCTGATATGGGTTCCCAATTAATAAATGTCTTTATAATTCTCACATATGTATATGTATGAGAATGTGTTTTCTGAGGCAGATTTTCTTAGCTATGCCGCACACAGATCGCCCAGCCCCATCAACCAACAAGGAGACCACTCCCATCATGGAAGGATCAGCTGGACATTCAAATCAATCCCAAGAGCCATGTACATCAACTACATGTTGTTCTCCACAATAATTCAGGGGATTTCCAAAATCCCTAATGAGAAAGAAGAGGCAAACAGTGTTGTCAAAATGGGAAAAGCACCATCGCAACTGTCACTCCTACAAGAGAAGCACTGCTGTCAAGGAAGACGGAAGACAAAATCCAGGAAAGAAATTTCAAGACAAGAGGAACCCCCATGCAAAAAGCAACTCCTTGATGATGCATCCTGATGCAAATATCACAGTTCTCAACATTTAATCTATTTGTTACTTTAACATCTATTTTCAGAGTAGACTTGTGAGCATCAGGTTTTGCTTGGTTTATGGTCTTCCCATGTGGCATGTGTATGTCTCAATGTGCCCTATCTGCTGTCTCAAAGTACCCTGATACAGGGGCAGATTGAGACACATTTAAAAATTGCTCCCAGTCCTACCAGGTTTTGTGTTTCGTAATCATTCATAGATTAATATATGACAAATGGAACACCATATTCTATGACACCATTAAGGAATAGAATATTCCATCCTCTACTGATTCATAAGGGTTACAAATTGTATTGTCTCATTGTGCCCCAGTCTCCCCAGGAGTCTTGAAAGGGTTAAGAGAATTGAAAATTGTTATTTTCCCAAACATTTTGCATTCTTTATAATGCAATGATACTCTTAGACAAAAGCCTGTCAATAAATTGACAAACCAAGTATAAACTGATTTCAGAGTATTATAAGTTTGCAGAAATGCTTTGACAGAAAACAAGTTCTTATGTTATTCTGGGTTACATACAATGACAACTTACTGGTTTTAAGAACTGGTTATTATTGTTGCTTTGAACTCATCTAATCTTTACTTGTCTTCAGGAATGATTTCAAAATCTTTGAGACGTGTCATTTGTTTCAGAATTATATTCCAGTCTCCTAAATGACAACTTCATTCTTTAAACAAATTCATCTCTGTCTTTTGGCGTTACAACAGCATTTTAGACAACACATCACTATTCTCCCATGTGGGTTATATTTTTTATCTAAAGTTATAAACAAATTTACGAAAAGTATCTGCAATTTTTATATAGAAATATTTATTTTATTTATACTATTTGGAGCCTTTGTATGGGTTTTTGGAGCATATACAGTTACCTGGAAATGAAATCTACCCAATTTTAGCAATTTTTTGACAGATCTAGCCACTTTCACATAAGTTTATGAAGTTTATGAAAGATACTGGCGATGTTTACAGAAGTTTACAAAGAAAATAAGGGAAGTAACTGTATGCTTTGAAGCTCAACTTCAATACGACTGACGAAAAGTAAGGGTCGAGTTTACCATAACATTTACATTTTTCTAAAAAGTAACAATTCCAGGCAGGTTGTTATGGTCTAAAGAATTAAAAGCACAAAAAATTACTGGCGAAAACAACTTTTTCTATGTTTTTTCAACTTGTTTAACTGAAGTAGATCTTTACGCAAAATACTATTAGGTTGAATATATATGTTGTACTTTATATTGGCCACTTTTCTGAAATGTTTATTTTATGGTAGTGTTATAAAATGCATGATAGCACACAGAAAGCTACCACTGCTGCAATGCTATCACATTTTCTAGCACCAGGGGTGTATACCTTGTCAAAAATCACTATGAGAATTATTCCCCCCAGATGGTATCGGTGGCCCAAATCTTTGATAGCTTTAATTGCTATAAAAAGTGGGTCTACAAATCATTGACTTTGGGTTGGGGTGAATAGTTATGCACACTGGGTTTTTTGGGGTTTTTTTTTGTCTTACTTCTTGTTTGTTTCACAATTAAAAAAAAATATTGCATCTTCAAAGTGGTAGGCATGTTTGTGTAAATCAAATGATACAATCCCCTCCCCCAAATCCATTTTAATTCCAGGTTGTAAGGCAACAAAATAGGGAAAATGTCAAGTGGGGTGGTGAATACTTTCACAAGGCACTGTGCAATTAATCCCAGTGGGCATCCCTGTCCAATATGTACCACATGATGAACAACCAATGATTGGCTGTCACTGCAGGTGCTGTCATTACTCTCAAAGTCAATAATTGCTATCAAATCCCTGATTTATTATTTTTATTCACCTTTATTTCAGGTGGCTCCATTTTGCCTCATTTTCAGGTTTTCTTTTACAACATACTACTTTATGATACATTAATGTGAAATTGATATCTCTTCTTGAAATTAAGAAAAATCATTCTTTCATCAACAAAGGTGTTACATAACATTTTTAGAATTGTTTCAAACCGTAACATGGACTTTATCCAACATTTTGGTGTAACTGCGTCAAATAACAATAGATTGTACTTAACTAGTCACTATTATATACCATATACTATTAGCAGGTGATATTCTAATTTATAATTAATAAGAAGCCTTATTTTATTACACGAACAATCACACAAAGAAAATAGCTTACATTGCGTTCATATATGGGCAACAATGCAGTTTCATGTAGAGAAAGAATCAATTGCATCATATAATGGAAATTCATTGAAATTAATTTTAATCATGATCATTATCATTTGTATTTTTAATATTAATATGCATAAAAGCTTTAGAGTGATTATATATATATATATATATATATATATATTATTGAAATTTATTTCATAGTTAACTACTTCAACTGTTATTTCTTTTATATTTCCCTTTCTCCACAGATGTAGTGCCTCATCTGCTGCCATCATCCCATAAGAGTTAGGAACTAGACAGCCTTGAATACGTCTCTCAGTAGATTTCAACTGTCAAGTTGCTTCTATGTCTCTGCTTGGTTCACTGAATGCTGCCTAATCTTAGAGTCAGATATAATCCCTTCAAGCTTTTCTTCTTTCTTTAACATTGTCAGTGCACTATTATAACTGACTTATCAGCCTGATGCAATTCAAAACTTTATAACAATACCCTGTAAGGTAGTCATTGCCAGGTGACCAGAAAGTTTCTCTTCTATTGTCAGCAGCTTGGAAACAGAGATGGTCATTATCCTACACTTTTATTCATGGTAGCTCATTGATTATGGGATGATGGTATAAACATAATAAACATCATCAAAATAATGGAAAGATTTTTTCTTGCACTCTTTTCTGTGGTATGTGGAAGAATGGCCAATATAAGATCAGAGAACACCTCTATTAGTGCAATTTATCTATAAGTCCTTGTTATCAACTACCCCAAATATCTGGAGATTGCTAAAGCAAGACCACTTCTTCTTAAGAGGCTCTGATAAATGCTGGTTCTCCAAAATGGTCATATATGTAATGTTGTAATTTTGCTGATCATAAATCTTTTATAATAAACATCTAATAAAACAAGTAATTAAGAATAATTCATTATGCCAGTAAAATCTTTCCTGAAGTAATCAATATAACAAAAGAAAAGTTTGTTAATATTAATATTTTGATGTTCTTTATAAGTTGTAATATATAAATTGTACTCTCAACTTGTATTAAGCACAACATTTAACCTTTCAAAGCAACAATATTATGATAATCTGCCTGTTTGTTATGTTAATAAAGTAAACCTACAGATATTGATATTGACCTGACGCCATGTCAACTGGATAATGTGTAAGGTTTGAAAATAGATTCTACCACTCACAGCTGGTTGAAGGAATAATAGGTGAAGACACAGCAGTAGTGATAGGGTGATGCATTAGCTGCTACAAATACTTTTCTTGAGGAACAAAAGGTTTATAATTTTTCCTTCAAAGAATCTTTAAACTACAAAACATTTTATAGTTTGTATAAAAACTATTTTATAAAATAATTTTAAACAAAGATAATACAAGCAATTCCAAACAGCCCAGTAGTAGACAATATTCCCTCTAAGCTCTGTACATATTGTAAGCAATCAGCACACAAAAGGAAATACAAAGGAAATATAAAGGAAATTCAAGTCTCAAATATAAAATATAGAATATAAAGCAATGTTTAATTATGGTTATAGAAGAATTCAATGTAATATTTATGTTATAATGGATTAATTTTCAAAACATAATGTTTTGTGCACATTTACTATTATATATTATAGGAATATTGTTTAAAGGTAATCAATATTTAATTTCCATTGATACAGATCTGGTATATTTTGGTGACAGTACAATATTTGTGTGTATTATCTTCAGAAGTTAGGATGAAAGTGAATCATGTTAGTTTTTTATAAGGAAATTTTGATAAAAAAAAGCAAAATAAGAAATAACACAAACAAAAGATGGCACGGCAGAAACATTAGAATCTATATAAATGAGTTTTCATTTCAAACAACAATAATTTGAAAGAGATGTTAAGAAAATGTCTAGCAAAGATAAAATAATACAATTCTGAGACCAAGGAACTGCTATTTTTTCAGCAAAACAATTAATGAACAAAGGACAAAATTTCAAATGATCATTAGAATCAGACAGTATGTAATGCACAGGGCAAACATTGGTATACTGGTATGGAAGATGGCTGATAAAGGACAAAATTGAATAGCCTCTTAAAATATGAGACAAGCAGGCTGATTTATATCTGACCGGTTACATATGCGAGCAGTAATAAAACAAGTTGCTGGTCACCAGATAAAAGAGCAACAACCCCATAAAACAAACTGTGCATTTACATCATGTATCAAAAAGAGAAAAATAAGATTTTTCAATGGACAGTAGCTAAAATAACCACTTCATCTGAGATCCTTTAAAGACTCACTGCTTCAGTTTTTTGTTTTAGAAATATTCAAGTTATATTCGGAACAGTTTATAATGAAATATAAAAGAAATGTTAGATTTTTATCTTAGTATATAAAGGCATTTAAAAGCTCTAATATATTTTATCTTCAAAAGTACTAAATGTTTTCTAAAATGGTACAATTTTTAAAATATAAATGTTATAGTTCGTAATCTAAAAAAGTATTTTTAATATAAGTAGAACCGTATCTATTCTTGCTGCTAAGAAAATAATGCATACATTAGCAAATCAGAGCACTTTTTGAAATTCAAAATAACCCATGGAGAAATCAAAATTAATGCAAACATTTTGTAAGGGAATATACAGCATAGGAATCACTTTCTTGTTCCGAAGACTTGTTAAACTCTATTTCTGTTCAAAGCTAAAATTAAGAGTAAAACCCCACATCTTGTATACTGGTTCTCCTATTTTTCAAGTATTCGAACTGAAGCCATTTCTGGAAGCTTCTTGAGACCACAAGGTTTCTTTCTTGTTTCATTTCACTCCTGGATGCCACAGTTCTAGAGTCTATTTCAAATGAGCCTATGTATACATACAACCCGAATTATTATTACAGATATTTGTTAGCTGAAATGGTCATTGTTCAGTCATAATCTGTTCTGCAATTGAAACTAGTCACAAAAAATAAAACCAACAACTTTACTCAACTCTTCATAAGGCCAATAATCAAATCACTGTCAGGATAAGAAAATTACCTTTTATTGAACCTGAACCCTTTCTTTATATATTATTGTTTCCTTTCACTTTAGATTCTGTAATGAAAATGCTTCTTATCCAATTTTTCTTAATAAAACATTGATCAGACACAATGCTCTGTTGTTCTAGAACCATTTCTTGCTTCCAGCTTTCATTTTCTGTAGAGAGACATCTAATCAGTCCAAAACATCAACATATATGTAGGTACATCAATAAGTCCAAAACATCAACATATATGTAGGTACATCAATAAGTCTGAAGCTTAATGATTGATCCACCCTTGTAGATGTAACTCATCCTGAAATCAAATATACCAAGATCAAGTCAAGGCTATTGGGATCAAATTAGAATCTTGCTGAACCAGATTGATCAACATGAGCAAAGCTCAATCAATGCCTTTTTGCCTTTAGTTATGATTGTGTCTTTATTTATATAATACACTGCTTTCCTAATTGTATTGGTATACTTCCAAATCTCCAAGAATATAAACATTAGATTAAGGACCAATTTCAGCATTGTCTGTTTCTGTTCATTCATTTTTACCACAGCTCATATTGAGAACATACCTTTTAAAAGATTTTTGACAGTAATGTTAGTCTTTTTGAAATTCTAGGGAACAAATATTAAAACACTTAGATGCAAAATTTAGAAAAGTACTATCTATATTATATAGTAAGAGAGAAACTACCATGCTTATTTCAGGATATATAATCAGTCTTCTAACCATTGTATACTTAAGATATAAGGTGTATACACACACAAAGACAAAGAACTGATAAATATTATATTCTATGCTTATCTCTAGCAGTGATTGTCATCACTGACTATCTGACAATTTGATATATCAACATATTGAACTACTTACACCATTCCCTCTTACTCCTTCTAATGAATGAAACACCAATCTGGTGTCGCTTAAGTCAATTTAAAATATTGTAATTTAATAATTCATTGAAACGTTGTGTATTACTTTCATATTATATTAATATAAGGGGTCAAAATCGAAAGGAAAGATTTTTTTTGTTTCACTTTGAGGGCTCAAAACCTAGGGGAAGATTTCTTTTCACTTTTAGGGGACAACATCGTGGGTAAGATTTTTTTTCTCACTTTTATGAGTCAAAATCCCAATAATTCTAGGTGTTTTAAGAAGTCTTTTTTTATTCAATTTTAGATGTAAACTTGAAAATAAAGTTGGCAACACTGATCTTGTTAGGACTTCAGACTAGAAAATAACTAGCGCTTCTATGGTCTGACTTCAGAACAATAGTTGTGTACATTTGTGTCTTATCAATCTAATTATAACTTCTTTACTTTTCTTGAGTCGAAACATAAGATAACAAAAATATATTGACCATATTCATCTGTCGTGGCAGTGTCTACCACTACTGTAAGAGAAATAACTACCACACTGTGAGCATGTTAGATCTTACAAACTATTGTTGGGATTGTATTCTTTATTATTTACATCATAGATATGTCCTTGTTACAAAGATGGTGTATTCCAACAAATATCTCATTCAAAATAGATTCTGTAATTTGATCATATGACCCAACAGAAAATTTACTGAGTTGTTATGAAGTTTCTACCTTGTATTTTCTACCATAAATCACTGTCAACAGAAAATATAACATTTTTCATCTTTAGCTTAAATCTATCAAGTTTAAGACACAAATTAAATACTGAAAAGAACTGTAAAAAAATGTAAAACTTGCGATTCACATCCAATGTAACTAGAGTTTAACATGCTATAGGTTATCCGGGATGGGGATCTCATTCTCCCCCCTCTTGGGATCCCCTGGGGGTATTTTTCAGAAGGTCCACTCGTAGCAATTTGTGGGTTCCTCCTCATGGAGGATGCAAAATTGGGGTGCTATCCCAGCTTGCCGAGTTTGCTTTCTTTCCGAGAGGCCAACTGTCTTTCCAGTTGTCACTTTTTTCTTTGGTTATCTGGTCTATTCCCAGAGGTCACTAGTTTCCCCAGAAGTATATTTCATTTGATACATCTTCTGGATGTGTCGGGATGTGTCCTCAGTGATATTCTGTGAATTATATTTGAACAAAAAATGTCTCCCAAAGTTGTCACCCATTTTTCATGAACTAAAAATTAAATTTAGAAAAAAAAAAGAACTATTTTGAAGTAAGCTTTTATTTGTTGGTTGTTGATATATGGAAATTGTTGGCAATTACATGATGGTCATGCAAGTTTTTCACTCAATCTGGCTGACAGATTCAGTCACTACTTAACTCTTAAATTCATAAAGATTGTATAATGACAGAAATTAACAGATTAAAAATGCAATCAGAAGAAATAGTCACAGAGATCCTTTATTCATATATTAACAATGACCGCGGTCAACGATTCACACACGTTTCTTCTCGAGCTCCTAATCACAATAACAAAATGGCTGCTCGTTCATCAGAACATAAAACAGCGCCCCCTTACTGGAAGTGAATAAGTGCTCTCGTGCCTAAGGGGAAACTCAAGATACTTACTTAACACATACTATTCAAATAGTAATTCAAGGGGGTAACTTCTGATTAGAATTACTTCCCTTGCACTTTTTGGTAATTTTTAAAATTTTTCTTTAATACAATTCACAAGCGTTCCATAACAAGCGATCTATAATACTTGAAGATCTATAATACTTGAAGATCCTTTCTTTGTATTTTACTCTTTGCTTCACATTCTATGTTCCTTCCTACTCTAAATTTCTATCCTAAACTTGGTCACTGCTAGTAAATTGTTATTTAAATTGTGAAGCTAGATTCATTGTAGAAGTTCATTGGAGAATGAATGTTGGAAAGAAAGTTGAAACCTACCAGTATAACCATATTAGTGAATGAATCAAGATGCTTCTTTTTGGGCTCTACAGAATGTTCTTTTCTTACAAAATGTATCTTATTAGTGAGCAGCTACATGGTAAGAGACTGAGTGATGGGAAGTACTTGTTCCATAAATTAGAGACCAGCTTACACACCATACATGGCAAGTGCTAATAAAAGATGTGTTTGTATATGTGTAATATTTACTGACCAATCAGCTCCTACTTATAAACTGTACTCTGTAATGGATGCCAATGTGTTAAACTCTTGCCTCCATTAATACAAATTTTGTAAGTTGATCAGAAATGTCACCTTAGTTATCACCTTGGTTAAGATACTGGACACTACATATGAAACTTTATAGCAGTTTGATAAACAGTGATGGAAATGGGTATACAGCATATACCTACTTCTCTTTTTCAGTGTTGGTTATATTATCTCAAAATGGCCCCAAAATTGGCCATATTTGAAAAGAATTACCCACGAGGACTTACAGAGCCCTACAACCTCCAGCTGTACGGGTTCACTTCACTCATCCCTGATGGACCCCTTTGTGATCTCCGAACATTAATCCTAGATACAGCCTTACCATGTCCTTAGTTCTCAAAACCAATTTCCATCATTGTTGATAAAACAAAGTTGATACTACTTCCGTAGCTGTAACACCTTGCTGGAGAAAACCTGACACATTTTACAACTGACACCGAAGTTTAAAGATTTACTACAATGAGCAGAATTACTGCCATGAAAATCAGATCATTGCTGTTGTATTATGCAAATCTTTGAAAGATGAAAAAATAGATTAGCAGATGTGAAAATGTGTCGGTTATCACAATAGTTAACTCATCTTTAGATGTATTAAGTCAACAAGCATCAACTTCCTTCCGTTAGGAAATTGAAAGCCAAATGGATCAGCCAAGCAAATCTCCTCTCCCCAAAAAACTGACTAAATAGCTGAGATCCAGAAAGAGTTTTCTCAGCAAAAATCTTTCAGTGAAAGAGCTCCTACCTGTAACAAGCCTGGCTGCTGCAGGATCAAACTCCACTCCTACTTCTATTCCGACTGAAGATAATTACTGCAACTTTTGTATTGTATAAATAATAAATAAAACATTATAAAAATATATATTTTTTAGTATAAATGTATTTATTCACTAGAATGAAATAAGCTCTTGTGTACCTGTAAGATACATTTTTGTAGATATGTAAGACTAGTCAATTTGGCTCAGTCGGTAAGAGAGCCGGGTACCAATCACTTGGTTATGATTTCAAATTACGGTAGGGAAATGTTAATTTTATAAATTTATTTATTTATTAGAATGAAATAAGCCCTGGCATTTTTCTAACATATCGTGGATATTAAGACTCGTCTATTTAGCTCAGTCAGTAAGAGAGCCACCTACCAATCAGTTGGTCGTTATTTCAAATCATGGTGGGGAAATGTTAATTTTACATATCAGTTTGGTTTAACGTGACAGGGACAGACAAACAGTGAGGAATTTACTCCCCTAAATTTGGTGAGGATTGTTCTCGTTCTTGTTCTTGTTCTTGTTATGGTAGAAAAACAAAGTCAACTCCAGACTTGGACTGGAGCTTGACGATATTGTAGTAGAAAGTACACTGGTCTCATTAGCATAGCTAGTGATAACGACTAGTTTTGGTTGACATAAAATGAAACTCTGAAATATGCATGCAAACAACATATCATCATCATCATCATCATCGTCGTCGTCGTCGTCGTCATCATTGTCATCATTGTCATCATCATCATCATCATCCTCAGCAGCAGCAGCAGCCATTATAAGTCCCCTGCTGGACAAAGGCTTTTCCCATCTCATTCCATGACGACCGTGATTGTGCTGACCTCTGCCATGTCTTACCGACAAGCCTTTCTACCTCATACCTCCATCTTGTATCTGGTCTTTTCCTACTGCATTGTTATTTCAATCTAATATTGTCGGATAAACTATAATCCACATCA
>VCCN01001809.1:2059730-2096963 GCA_006491835.1 Architeuthis dux
CATAAATGAGTACACCCCTACCACTTTTTAATAGTAAATTAAGTCTTCTTAACCAAAACATAGCAGGATTTTATTATTTCTAGTGGAACATTACACAATCAAAACGGATATTATCAGGTATGATTTATGACCAAACTTTCCAGCATTGAAACTCTGTTGCCAAAAATATTTTTTCGTAGTGTTGTACTCATCTTTGGATGGCAGCATATTCATATTTTTGGCAACAGAGTTTCAATGCTGTAGAGTTTGGTCATAAATAATACTTGATAATATCTGTTTTTATTGTGTAATGTTCCACTAGAAATAATAAAATCATGCTATATTTGGTTTAGAAGAAAATTAACTTTCTATAACATAGTGGTAGGGGTGTACTTATTTATAAGCAATACTGATGTGTAGAGGGAGTGTCTTATTTTAAGCACATACAGCAATTCATTTTTGTTTCCTTTTCCAGAAAAATGGGTCAGTTTTTTTGAAAGGTGGCAAGAAATTCATAACTGCTAAGAATGTTTATTTGTTTTTTTGTTGTTTTAAAAATGTGTTAATGCCCGTTAGAAACCATCAGTCAAAACTGGCAACATCAACATAGTCAACATAAAACATAGGTTTATTCAGTTTTTAAGAGGGTCTGGCTGTCTATCTAAGGATGTATTTGTTGTGTGTGCCAATGGAGCTAGAGGACTGGAAATTAAAAATTTACTTCTTATTATGTCTATAAAAAACTTTTTTTGTTTTTTGAAAATTTTCCCAAAAAATAGGTTTATGGGGGGGGTTCAATTTACAATGTATGTTTATGCTAAATTAGTCCCTTAATTTGTGTCCATCAGTGTTCACACTTATTCATTGATCACCACTTTTTCCAATTTTTTTAAATTGATCACCCCAACACAGCATGCTGCCAAAAGATGTTGTTTAGGTGACGGTTTCTATTGAGTGACTAACCAGACCTGTTTTATACTATGCTTCATTTCCAAATAATAATGTCTTATTTTTTGTTAAAATGTAATCTATTTCTGACTGCTCTTCATTGGTGTTCTTGCATGTAGATTATAATCTATTCACTTGGTTTTTGATGTTTTCATATAAAATCTTATTGTTGAAGATTACCTATTACTGTTTTCTGATGTGCGATATTTCAAATCCAATAACAAAAATTCCATCTTGAAACATTAGGTGCTTGGACACTTTTGTTCATTTACTGAATACCTGATCTTCTTATCATTAACTCTAAAGTCCTGCTGATTAGACACATTGGTTGGAATAATAATTAAGTGGCTGACTCATGACTCACAAAATTTCTTCAAATAATGGAAACTAATTTTACAAAAGAATTCATTCTTAAACCGCTATGTCCATGTTAGAGTAAGATTGTAAAATTAGGGATTTTATGAAGTCCCTGAACATTTCAGTAATTTCATGAAATCCCTAGTTTCATAATCATTGCAGTGATGGTTAACAAACTTGTGATTCTGACCAATGAGGATCGAATTCATTACAGTAGTAATTACTGTAATGAATTCGATCCTCATTGGGTACCCCACTATTGTGGTCTTATGTCAAACAAAGCTAAACTGCAGTGTATATATATACTGTAAGTAGAATCTACTTGATATTTAAGTTTGGCTTAGTTTGACACAAGGCCACAGTAGTGGGGCACCCAATGAAGATCAAACTCATTACAGCAGTAATGGTCAGCATCACAAGCTTGTTAATTATTACTATACAGATTGTGAAACTAGGGATTTCATGAAATTATTGAAATGTTCAGGGATTTCACAAAATCACTAGTTTTACAATCTTACTGTAACATCCACAACTTTATTACTATGTATACTAGATTGGCATGTTTCTAAGAGTTAACATATAAGAGCACATGAGTCATTTAAATGGCTACTTAGTTTCATTTAGTCTGTACGTGTGTTTGCCTACACTTTATTTTCTAATAAAGTGGCATTTTGTAAAGTATTTTTTATTGGCATGGTCCATAACAAATCATAGACTACTTGAATCTAAAAGTTGATTTTATTATCCAACATTTTATTTTGCCGGTAATTTAAAAAAACTTTAGATTTTTGCAAGATTTTGAATTTTGCTGTAAATGCATAACTATCTTGATTGTCTTTATACTACCAAGCTGTTCACTTATATCTAATTATAAGTAACTGAGGTGTGGTCATAAAAGTATTTTCTTATGAGTGTTTTTACTTCCTTGAAAATATTGTCTTTGAATTTTTTCCTCATTTGTTTATAAGTATTTGTGGGCATTGATTGTTTAATGTGAAATACTAGTTAGTACAAAATATATTGTAAATTTTGTTGGTGTTTTGTATAACACTACAATATAAATAAATGGGACATTATCAATACCTTTCAATGTATGCAGATACATATCCTCTCCCTTAAGAGATGCATAAAATTTCAAAAATATATAAGATAGAAACATGAATCTTTGAACAATGACAAAGAGAATTCTAAAGATGTACAGTGGCAGTAAAGTCTTTTGTGGGAACATTTTAACCTCAACTGAGGTTGAATTCTTTGGAACTGGAACTGGCTGATAAGATAATGCACAAGAAATTTCTTTGTCCTGGAGCAGCAGATGAGATATTTCGTTAACATGACATCACACATTGACAGATCCTGTACTATACTGTACTGAAAATAGTACAATGGTTCTGAGTTAAGAACCACAAAACACTCAGTAATAAATCAGTGAGGAGTGACTTGATTTAAGATAATTGTGGGGAGGGGAAGTCAGGATGGTCAGAAAACTGAGAGAATGAGAGGACTAAAGGCATGGGTTTCCTGACATATCTAGTGTCCTATGATTAAAGCAAACATAGAAAGGAGATTAAATATTTATGCAATAATATAATTATTTATTAATGAAACATTGATGAAGTTAATAATATGTGACCAATATAACTCTCAGAGTTTGCAAATAACTTATCATTGTGAGTACATTTGAATTAGAACATACTTGTGTGCTCATTACAAAGAAATAATTATAATTTTGCGATTATTAATTCAAATCAAAAACAGCCTGATAGTTAATCATTTTCTTTATTGGATCTAACACAATATAAGACCTACAGACAATGAACAAAGAAAGAGATTTCATTTTTGTTTTTATGTAACAGTCTCAAATTAGAAAAAGAAAGATTTATATTTTACATTATATTAATATACTTCTATATGTTGAATTTACTGCTTGATCACTGAAGTTAAGCAGCATCGAACCTGATCAGTGCTTAGATGGGTGACAATTTAGGAATACCAGGCACTGTGTACCAAACTAAACAAAACTTAGTACATACAGACTAGTATTGAACTGAGGTATATTTGTGAAGTTTGCTTGCTAATCTGACAATCAGGGCCGGATTAAGGTGTTTGGGGGCACTAGGCACTGATCAAATTTGAGCCTCACTAATATTTCAAAATGTATATATTTTTATAATTTTATAATATTTAGATTTTTTAAATGATTTTAAATATACTTTTAGTCGGCCCCCAATTTTTTGTAGGCCCTAGGCACTGTGCCTATTGTGCCTAATTGGTAATACAGCCCTGCTGACAATGTATTTATATTTCTAACACAAGGGGTGCCTGGTAGCTTCTTGGGTAGAGCTGTGTATCAAAACTTCTAAGTCAATACAATATGTTCATTAATGAAATAGGTTGACTCTATCGTTTACAGGTGAGTGAACATAGTATGGCTTGTTAAAAGAGTTATAGCAGATGAAAATTGGATGGCTAAAGAGCGAGGGTGTTTGTGTAGGGGGGGGGTGAAAACAGCTTTGCACCGTCTTCTAAAACTCCACTTGGAGGCCCTGCCTGCTGAAATTTACTTTCTCTGCAATTTAAGGTTTTTTCTATAAACTATAAAAACATTTACAATTTTGTCATCTCAATCTGTATTCTGATCTTTCTGATTTGACATCTAAGTATTCTCTCAAATGTCTCTGATGATTTTGTGCTGATCAATTGTAAAGCACATTTACTCTCTCTAAGATATGAGTTGCATGGGCATCCACTTGGATCAGGCCTTCTCACTTAGGATGAAGGGATTTGAAAGTTGGAACCTTCATAGTCAATAAAGGATAATGGTGCTGTACAGTTGTTTTATGTAACCCTAACTTATGGGTAGCCACTAAGATATATTCTGAATATATCCTTGCCCCCCCCCCCACCTCCTCCATTCAAGAAGCGATGAAAAATAAGAGAGGAGGGGATGAAAAATAAGAGAGGAAGACACAAAAAATGATGTGCAGTTTGTGGCAGCCTTGTTTGGTAAACTAGATTGAAAAACAATACAGATTAATTAAAAATGTGAGATGGATACATGCCCTGTTGTATGGCTCCCTTTTTGTGTTGCATTTGGCTGGAAGCACTTCATTAATTATTGGATAATCGCTCTCATTTCCTGCACAGATCATCAACAGAGCATTCAGATACACTTTCATTAGAATAAGGAGCAATTCTTTTCTTTTTCCATACCATTCAGATATTCCTTTAATTGGGCAATGATCACTAAAAAAGTCTGAATTTTCAAAAAACATGTGTGAATGCTGCGGACACAAAGTAAGGGACCAATTTAACATAAACTTACATTGAAAATTGAACTCCCAAATAAAAACCTAATGGAGGGGGGGGTGATTAAAAAAAGAAGTTTTTTCTATACATAATAAGGAGTAAATCTTTTAATTTTCAGCCCCCTAGCTCCATATATACATGCATACATAGCCAGCCAGGGAGATCAACTTAAAAACTGATGAGACCTATGTTGACAGTTTTGGTTGACAGTTTCTAACTTGTGATTTTTATCTGATTTTAATTCTTTAAACGTGGATGATTTGAAACTTAACTGGCTACAAATATAAATTTACAATTTTAAAAAAAATATACATTTTCAATGTTTTGTGTGTTTTTAATCTGAAACTCATTCAGGCAATTTGTCACTAAACAATGCCTGCATTAATTTATATGTACGTAAAACCCTATAATTTAGTTGAATTTAATTCAAGATTTTCATAAAAAGACATTATACAGACTCATGATTAAACCTAGATAAAGATTTTCACATGAAATGTATATTTTAGTATTCTGACAGAGAGAGAGAGAGAGAGAGAGAGAGAGGGAGAGGGAGAGGGGGGGGAGATTAAAAGGATAAAGAAAGAGAAAAAACAATAAAAAGCAAAACAGGTCTGGTTAGTCACTCAGTAGAAACTGTCATGTGACCAATATCTTTTGGCAGCATGCCATGTTGGGGTTGATCAATCAAAACATTGGAAAAAGGGTCAATCAATGAATAAGTTAGTTCTCTCACCTTTTCTTGGGAAGTGATCACTAAAAGAGTCCAAATTTTCAAAAAAACAAGCTTGAATGTCCCCCTACAAAAAACCTGTGGGAATTAAAAAAAATAAAAAAAACATTTCTTGTAGACATAATAAGGAGTAAATGTTTAAATATTCAGCCCTCTAGCTCAATTGGTGCAGCCTTTAGTTTTAGGAATTTATAGTCCATATCTGACCAAATCCAAGATACCAATTCAAAATTATAAATAAATCTTTATGTGCAGACTCTTTTGTTTAAAAATATTTTGCTGCTTTCTGAGTTTATTTCTGATAAATTGTTTATGATTATAAATGCCCATGGTTACTTCTGTTATGTTTGATAAAGTAAATAGAGATTTTTTAGTATCTCAGCTGCTTTTACTTTTATATAGTTAATCTGCATTACTAATTATGAAATATTTCTGAGCATATATGCATCAATAAGATGCTTAGTGTTATTGAGATATTGATTTTTTCATCATTTAACAGTTAGAGTGGCAGATATAGATTTTTAAGTTGAAATCACAAATATTGTCAGATCTTGAATTAAAGATTTTAAATACAACTATACTGATATAACTATGGGGAAAATTACATAAAAAGATTCATTGTAGAATCTGTATTTAACTCTCTAGGTGTGCATTGATGTAAGTGATAGTTGTTGGTTCACCATTTGACACAGTAAAACAAACCCATTTAGTTAGTTGATGAATTACCTAAATATAGTCAAAGTATTATAGTGAATTAAAAAAAAAGAAAAGGTCCATTTCGGAAAAAAAGTTTCACTGACACTTTTGCTAGTATTCACCATGATTGTTATGAATTTTGACTACAGGTTTTAGGATTTGAGGACCACAATCATCTTGGTTGTTTAACTCAACTGACTTTTACTCACCTTCAGCAAAGTTGTGATTATTTATGCTGACTAAGCAGGTATTCAGTTCAACTTCTACTTGTCTACATCAAAAAGTAGTCATCCAAGTGTTTCAAATGAAACACAACATATTTTAACAACAGGTTGGGTTAATCACTCAATAGAAACCGTCACATGACCAACGTCTTTTGGCAGCATGTCGTGTTGGGGGTGATCAATTAAAAAATTGGAAAAAGGGTGATCAATGAATAAGTTACTTCTCTTGCCTTTTGTTGGACAGTGATCATTAAAAAAGTCTGAATTTTCAAAAACCAAGTGTGAACACTGACGGATACAAACTAAGGGACCAATTTAACATAAAATGTCATTGTAAATTGAACCCCCGACTAAAAACCTACTGGGGTGAGGGGTAAAAAAAAAGAAATGTTTTTTCTAGACATAATAAGGAGTAAATGTTTAAATTTCCAGTCCACTAGCTCCATTGGCACGCACAACAAATACATACCTATTGGTGCAGACGGTATACCTGATACATAGCCAGCCAGCCAGCCAGGCAGACCAACTTAAAAACTGAAGAAACCTATGTTGATATTGACTATGTTGATGTTGACAGTTCTGGTTGACGGTTTCTAACATTAGATAATCAGTATTGAAACGGAAATACTACTTGGGGAATGGAAATGGAAGCGATCAAAGGGAAGAAAATGGGTGTGAATACTTTGGCCAGATGGATTCTCAAGAATACATGTTAACTAAGAGATTATTATAGGCCTGTCTTTGTCTTGTCGACCTCTTTCCATTATAAATATGAAATATGGATATCTCTAGGTGATCCGGCATACTTCTTGAGTAATAATATGTATCCAATAGCATTGAGAAAAAAGCATACTTCTTGAATAATATGATATCCAATAGCATTGAGAAAAAAGCATACTTCTTGAATAATATGATACAAATAGCATTGAGAAAAAAAGCATACTTCTTGAGTAATATGATATTCAATAGCATTGAGAAAAAAAGCATACTTCTTGAGTAATATGATATCCAAAAGCATTGAGAAAAAAGCATACTTCTTGAGTAATATGATATCCAATAGCATTGAGAAAAAAGCATACTTCTTGAATAATATGATATCCAATAGCATTGAGAAAAAAAGCATACTTCTTGAGTAATATGATATCCAAAAGCATTGAGAAAAAAAGCATACTTCTTGAATAATATGATATTCAATAGCATTAAGAAAAAAGCATACTTCTTGAGTAATATGATATCCAATAGCATTGAGAAAAAAAGCATACTTCTTAAGTAATATGATATCCAATAGCATTGAGAAAAAAGCATACTTCTTGAATAATATGACATACTATAGCATTGAGAAAAAAGCATCAAAAGGAAACCTCAATCGATGACTCTGAAAAAGTTGCAACCAAGACCAATCCTCCCGATCATTGTCAAGTGATTAACGGCACAGAGAATGGGATCAGCGAGCCGAGTTCAAACTCAGGCTGAGACAGTTTACTTTCACTTTGCACTAATGTCCTTGGGAAAAGCATGTATCCATCTCTTCCTACCAACACATATATCATGGGCCAGCATGGCTGGGTAAGGACCATCATCCCCCCCTCACTGTCTTACACTTACTTGGGGAAGAGCTTAAAGGCTGAAAAAGAAAAATTCCTTACAGAATCAGATAAGTTTATTTTTAGTATTGGCTTAACATAATGCTTTATCAGAATTTTTATATTTTTTAGAATTAAAAAGAAACTTCATTTCTTGAGATTAAAAGCCTGCTTACAAATAACAATCGCACAATCTTATCAATGTGTCTTACTAAAGTGGTGCCATAAAATTAAAACAACGAAAATGAATATGCAACAATGGTCATAAGAATATTGACTCAGCATGGGGAAATCTATATCATATTATAATTCAGAAAATGTCTGTCTGTCCGTGATTGCAAAACTCGATAACGGCCAGAGCTAGGACCACCAACTTTTCTGTGGTTATTAATGGGACCAACAAGCAGGTTTCTAGCATGTTAGTCTTTGAAAATACCTCCCAGGTAAGTTTTGTGGTTGTGGCGGTGGTGGTGGTGGTGGTGGTGGGGTTCAGTTTGCAATTAAAATGTATGTTAAATTGGTCCCTTAGTTTGTGTCCAGTACCGTTCATGCTTACCTAAAAATGTATTATCTTACTATAATTCAGCAAATGTCATGGTGTCCAGGAAGTGCTGGTGGCCAACTCGAGTTCAAACCCGACTGAGACTGGCACTAATCTCTTTGGGAAAAGTATGAATCCGTCTCCTCCCCCGACTATAGGTAAAATAGCATATGGTAAAATGAGTGACACCACTTGTCTAGTATCACTTAAAAATGAGGCATCACTTTGTCCAGTGTCTTAAATGGTGCCAAAGACACTAGAATGGATTAATCTCAAGAGAAAAGAGATTCTACTTCTCATACTTTGAAATCAAACATTTGCATATCATTTGAGAAATGTATTGATATTTATCTTCAGTTTTAACTCTCTTTTCCATTGGTAATAAATACAATGTTTTTAGATCAAATACTTTATGATGACTTTTATGTTCTATACAACAATACAATACATAAAAACTTATTCAAATATAATTCATACATATATACACAAATGCATATTTGTATATATATATATATATGCATCTATACCTTATACATTCATTCACACAGACAGAACCGATAATCACCTTTTTCTCATATTATGCTGCTATGCATACTTGTAATATTGTATTTCTGGTTAGTCACTCAATAGAAACCATCATGTGACCAATGTCTTTTAGCAGTATGCCATATTCGGGGTGATCAGTTAAAAATTGGAAAAAGGGGTGATCAATGCATAAGTTAGTTCTCTCACATTTTGTTTGGCAGTAATCTCTAAAAATTGAATTTTCAAAAAACAAGCAGACACAAACTAGTGATCAGTTTAGCGTAGATTTACATTGCAAATTGAACCCCTGACTAAAAACCTAATTAAATTGTTTTTTAACAGTATAATACGGAGTAAATGTTGAAATTTCAGCCTTCTAGCTTCACTGATGCTGCCTGTATGTGTGATACATACATACATACATACATAGCCAGCCAGGCAGATCAACTTGACAGTTTTGGTTGACGGTTTATAACATGTCTTTTTTGTACACTTCTGTACACAATATAAATATAAGCTTCTTTAATCTCTCTGTTTCCTTTATGAAAAACAAGTAGAAGCATATGAATAAAAAAACAAATTAAATTCCATCTTATTTTCTATCCAGATAAATCCAAGGTCTGTTTTGAGTTATTGAAAACAATCTTCTAACATACAGGTATACTTTGATTAGTGCCGTTAATTCATTCCCAAGTTTTCCGTACTGTTCAAAACTGCACTGTTCAAGGTCTTCTTATAATTTAATGTGGGTTTTTTCAGCTTATACTTAATTGCATTAATCTGTATGGTAGTACCTTAACCATACTATGTCAAAACCAGCACTATTCAAGGTATTCCTGTTTTTGCTTTTCTATCCACATAATGATGATTACTAGACAAATGAAACTGCATACTTCATAAGGTTGTTGATTTACAATAATAAATTACTTTAATGGCCTTTCTGTATATTTTTTCTATTGACCTTTTCTTCCTTTGCAAATACAACCATTGATTTTACTAAACAGTTACTATAGCAAAGCCAGTACAGTGGCCAATGTAGCATTGAGTGGACCAACCAGCCCAATGAACCAGCGAGACAGCCAACTGACTGACCAACTAACAAGTCTACACTTGTTTTTTCTTATCCATGTCAAGTAGCTCTCTTAAAATGTGCTGAGGCAGATGCAACTTGTAAAGAAATCAGAGTAAAAATAGCAAGAATAATATTTTTCTATTATAATGATTAGACAAAAGATAACACTGTGCAAACTTGTAAAACTTTTTTTGTTCCTCGGTAATAAGTGTCATTTTCTGATTGATTATGTATAAAACATATAGAAAATGTCAATTATTCCTTTCAAACTTTGCTTTTGCAACCAGTACAGTGATAATTTGAAATCTACTTATTTTCAATGGAAAACAGGCAAATGTGCACATTTTTAATCAGATAAAGTAAGAAAAACAATTACATATGAATATCACTACCCTGGCTACAAAAGCAAAGTTTGCAGGGAATAATAGCCATTTTCTATACTTTTTACACATAAGCAATCAGAAAATAACACTCATTACCCAGGAACACAAATCATGTTGCACTGTGTAATGATTTGGTAAAATTAACAACTTGTCTCTCCATTTAGAGAGTAAGTCAATATGTTAAAGACATATCTTGCTTCCCACCTTATGTTTTATGTACATATCAATACATCCATATGTACATTACTATACACACATTTGTTTGTGTGCTGATGAATTCTATTTTCCTGTGTTAAAATAATGCTAAATTAATTCATTATTTTCAAAAAATGATGTCCACATTTAGCAGGCTGCTGATAATACAGTTATAAAGAAACATTCTTTTTTTTGCTTTAATCTTAAAACTACAGAGAAAGTTGTTCTTGTCTTTTTACCTTTAACTACTAAGTATAAAGGTGTGATAGCTGTAATTTTCAACACTCTTCTTTGCTCAAATATAAGATAAGCATATTACTAACATAACTATTTCAAGAAATAGCATTGGAGATAAGTTTAATAATAATAATAATGTGATAATGCATTCATATATCACTGAATGATATGTACTTAAGAAGAATAAAAAGAGTTTTGTAAGTAAATTTCTGTTGTCAAAGTTGTTGATTCTGTCAAATATTATTTAACACTGGCAGCAGTCTGTAATTGAAAAAGGTAAAATGAAAATGACAGATGTGGATATATCAATTTTAATGCCAAAGAATTATTCAGCTTGGAAGAACAAATGGCTTTATGTAAAATTGAAAAGCAGGAATTAGCACCTAATGTTTTTTTCTCTCTGACCGGCAGAGTGAAACAAATGGTTTTGCAGATGGATATGATGAATTTACATAGAGAAGAAAAACTATAAAACATTGGAAAAACTATTTGAAGAAAACTTGTAAATACGAAGATGTGAAGAAGTCAAAAACGGAAGGAAAAGAAATTACGTGACAAAAGCGAACAGTATACAAGTGATATGAACAATGAATCAAAAAGAAAAGTTAAAGGAAATCCTTTCTTGGAACTGACTGAAGAAGTAGCCAGACTTAAAGCTGATTTAGAAAGGAAAAATTTTGAATATGAAGAATTAATTACCAGATTGAAATCGGAGCAATCTATACACAAACAAAAGTAGCGGCACGAAATACAACATTGGGAAAGTAAATATTCTGAAGATATTAATGATAAACAAAATACACAGATTTCAAAAGTCATTAAATGAATGAGTGAAGAGCTTACAAAATTCAAAATAAGCAAAGTTGCAACAGAAGACAAGCTCTTAGAATGTGATTCTGCAAAGAAACAAAAGTTAAAAGAAGAATTGAAAGAAGCTGAGTGTGTGGTTGATGATGAAAAGTCTCCTTGTGCAGTAAAAGACAATGCTGAGAATTTGTCTGAGAACACTGGGGAGGAAGTTTCTTGAAGAAATAAGTGAAGGACATGACAATGACACTTAATGTCATGAGATTCCTGAAAATGTTATTGAAGATAACAAAAGAGACAATAGGCAAGATGATTCTTCAAAAATCGAAGAAGCCACCCCAAGTAGTGATGTTATTACAGAAGTGGATGATTCTGAAGAACTGACACCAGTACTGAAACGAGACTTCAGAAGTTTGGCTGGAGATAAAACTGACAACAAAAACAATATAACACTTGTCGGCAAATGGAAAAGTTCTAAAAACTAGGTGAGATATAGTTTGACACAAATCTTCAAAAATGGAGATAAGTGAATTTGTTCAGACAGGGTGTCAGATTATCCTAAAAATGGAGGAGGACATCCACCCGAAAATGCACTGAGATACAGGAAAAGTATGATGAGGTTTTCGAAACCTGCTGGATTTGATGATTCTAAATGTCACAGCTGTGGTTATGTCAACTTAGGTCATATGATCTCTGAATGTAAAAGTCGGAGAAGTTGGAAACCTGGAAAATAATAGGCAAGCAAACCACTCTAGCTGTTACAAATGCCACTATATAGGTCATTTGGCTAGTGATTGCTACTCTAGACAAGTCTGTTGCTACAAGTGCAATGAATTTGGCCACATAGCATGTTACTGTTATGCTGTGATGAAACACTACATGCTACATATGAAACCAGCTTGGTTATATTGCTCATCAATATAACAAGGACATCAGGAATAGAGCTTATTTTAGCTGTTGAAGCTTTGGGCATATCTGGCAAGATTGCCTTTCCATGGACACCAGGATTAGTTACCGGTATGGAAAATCCAGACAGATTGCAAAAGGGTGTCCTGAATCACAAAAGTTCACGATACAACAGAAGTTACTCCACTGTTAGTGGCCTCACAGCGCATCAAAAGATCCAGAACCTGCATCTGATTTTATTGATGACACCTATCTTATTATTTAATATGAAAAAGGAAGAAATGATCAAGCGTCACACATTACAAAAAGATAACCCAGAGGTCCGTAGAACTACACTCTGCTACCAGTGTTAAATAATAAATGACAGAATCAACAACTTTGACAACAGAAGTTTACTTACAAAACATTTTATTCTTCTTAATTACATCGTCTGACGGACATCTTCCATTATCTCCAAAAACAATATGCCGCCTCCCTGGAAATAAACAGACACTCTCCAGTCTAAGGGACATGGGACCTAACTCAATATTAAAATGAGAGTACTTGAAAAATAATTAACAGTTCTTCAATTTTTTCCTTTTCTTTTGAGGTGAGCTGATAATAATAAAAAAGTTTTCTTATGTCCCACTAATTACTTAAAAAATGAACATCATATTTTTCGTGCAATCATGGTGCATGCACACACACACACACACACACACACACACACACACACACACACACACACAGATTTCTTCAATTTTAATTAGATATCCTCATGTAAATCTCAAACCTTAAAACTCCCATCTTCTTGTAAGAGTGCAAAACAGTACTAGAAAAGACCTGATAATTTTAATCCTGGTTGTTTACAAATATTATTACTTTGTTTAAATATCCTCATGTAAATCTGAAACCTTAAAACTCCCACCAAGTAAATACAGGAATATTGATAAGGGAAATTCAAGTCAAACACAACAGAAGGTGAAGATTGTACAAAAAGTGAATACTTTTAGATGTTAATCTTCAAAGTGGTTATGACATCAGAGAAGAATCATTCAGTCAGTGAAACCTTTTTTTTCCATTATATTAGAAACCTTCAACCAAAACTGTCATCAAAACTTCAGTTTTCAGGTGATTCTAGCTGGCTATCTATCTATGTATGTATTGCGTGGAAAATGAAAGGCTGAAAATTAAAACTCCTTATTATGTCTAGAAAAAAACGTTTTTTTTGTTTTTTTTAAATTCCCCAAAATAGGTTTTTAGTCCATTTACAATGTAATTTTATGCTAAATTGGTCTCTTAGTTTGTGTTCATGGTTGTTTTTTGAAAATCGGAATTTTTAGTGATCACTGCCCAACAAAAGGCGAGAGAAGTAACTTATTCATTGATCACCCCTTTTGCCAATTTTTTAATTGATCACTCCCAACATGGTCACGTGATGTTTTCTATTGAGTGACTAGCCAGACCAGTCTTTTCTTTCTGATTATATTCACTCTGATCCCTTTTATTTCTTCACACTTCTTTAAAACTTCTGGATTTGTTTTCTCTCATTTTTACAGGGTAATTGTTGTTGCTTAGGAGGCTTGGTAATTCAGTTGGGGCTATGAAAAAGGAGAAATACAATGAGAAATGCACATGTCAAACAAAAAACACTCATGTCGTGAAGCCATAACTGGGAGCATAACAACGCAGCAACATGCTCTGTTTAAAAATAAACACCTTGTTTTTTCATTTCATTTCTCTTGAGATTTATTTACAAGATTTGAGATGGTACATTCAGCAAAATGATGCATGAGTAACTTAGTTTATCCCTTATGAATCTCTCTGTCTCAGACTTCTACTACCTTTTGCTGCTATGCCTTGACCAGATGGTCTCTCTCTCTCTGGCTGCTGATGCTGACTGCCTGAATATTTGCCTTCTTTGGTCCTGTCAAAGCCAATTAAGACTAAATTTACCATTCCCGGCTACTTGAAACAGCCACTTAAATTCAGGCTCATCCGCTTGGGACTTTATCAGTAACCCAGGACCATCCAAGTCTTATTCTTGTTGCTATGTGACCTAATTTTTTTGTTTATCCGATGATAAACACCTTGCATTTCATTACATAATTTCATTCATGCAAATCATTATTCCCTTCTGAAATTCTCTTGTATTTCTCCCTCTCTTTGTCTACTTTTTCCTCTTTATCCTACAGGTCCTTTCACCTCTGTATACACCAGACTACTTTTTTCCCCCTTTCCCACCTGCTAAAATTTCCATTCTGCTCTCTTCACACTCTCCCTCTTTCCTTCACTATTCCTCTCTATCTCTATTTCCTCTCCACTTTTGCTCTCAACCAATATTCTATATAATTCTCTTCCTTTCTCTCCAAAATAATAATTCTCTCTCTATTTTTCTTCTCTCACTGTTGCAAAATTCTTCCTCTCTTTCCCACCAGTATATTTTTTTTTTTCTCTATTGGAACACTTTCTTTCAATTCATTCTGATTCTATTTCTCTCTCTTTCTTTTTTTCCTACATTTCTCCCCCCTCCTCTTTCTCGCCTTATACTCTTCTTTTTCTCCTCTACCAGGGCTTCCTTCCATTTTCCTCCCTCCTTCCCTCCCTCTCATACTCTTTTTTCTTCCTTTTGACAATCAACACCTATCTATATTCACCCCCACCCCCACCTCCTACATTCCTTTTCCTTTTTCTCTCTCTTTCTTTACACTTTACTTCTTTCCTCCCTACACTGGTATCTTTCCTTTTACATTCTTTTTACAATGTTGAGGAAACAAAAAGATGGTGAAAAGAAAGATCTTCCCTCCCACTGTATTCCCCTCTTTCTCTATCCACCAATTTTTTAGCCTTCATTTTCTCCAAATTTTCTCCTGAGCATTGGCATTTTGCTTATCTTTGGCTTCAAATCAGTTCATGGCCGACAACTGCAAGAAGACTTAAAAATAAATTACCACAAATATAAACATGATATCAGGAAATTTAGCTTTGAACAAAACATCAGGGAAATAGTACGAACAAAATCTCAACCTTTCACTGCTATTATTCCTCTCTCCACAAACAAAGATGGAGGTCAGGTTTTCAGCTTGGTTGTCTCTAAACTATATTTCTCAAAAGGTTATCCATTGAATTTCAGAGGTTAAAACTTGTTCCAGGATAACCGATTTTTTTGTTTAAATCTGGTATGTTTTTAAATGAATTTTCAATTAATAAACTTATTAATTTGTTTTGTGAAATTATAAATCACTAAAGAATGAAAATTATTCCAAAAGACATTCTCATAGGAAATCAATATTTGAATAACAAACAAAATAGTATGATGGATTTTGTTAATATTTAATGCTATGTTCAAATCATCAGCAGAATATAGGAATTAATATCAAAATATTAACAAAGACCACCACACTTGCTTGATTCATCGCTATAATTTTAGTGTGACTAAAACAAAAAATGTAAGCTGGATATTAAGTAGACAATGTGTATAAAATGGTACTAGGCCATTTGCGTCCTGGACAACTGTGTCCAGGTCAAATGCATCCCAGTCATTGGCATCCTTGGACATTTGTCTCCCAGTCATTGGCATCTTTGGACATTTGTCTCCCGGTCATTTGCATCCTATTAAATTGCCATTCTAGTCAATTGTGTCCTGGTCAAATGCATCCTGGACAATTGTGTCCTGGTCATTGGCGTCCCTGGACATTTGTGTCTGGTATTTTTTGCATCCCTGTCATTTGTGTCCCTCTATATGCAACTATTACTGGGTAACAAACCCCATGTTAGACAAATCAGGGGTGCCTCGTTTGCAAATGAGCTACTTATAAACAAATCCCCACTCTCTCCCTAAGAAGGTGGTATGTGAATGGATAGGGACTGTCTTGTTTCTTACGAAGGGTTTCCCACAACATGAATACTTTTTATGCTTGAATTTACAAATTCATTTTTTTAATCAATAAAATGCATGCTACAATACAAAAATAACTGCATCAAAACTTTTTTAAAAATAACTTTGTATATAACCGAATAGAAACTTTTTACTTTCGTTGTTTTTGTTACAAAAATAAATAAAAAGGTAGTTAATAAATAGAAACTTTTTATTTTTTTATTTATTTTTGTAACAATAACAACGAAAATAAAAGGTTTCTACTTCATCATATACAAAGTTATCTTTTTAAAAACTCTCTCTATCTCTCTCTCTCTCTCTGTCTGTCTGTCTCTCTCTCTCTCTATATATATATATAATCTGTAGTCATCAAAAGGCGACACAATGGTGCATAATAATTCCAGAAGACCTTTATTTTCGGAGAATACTTGATACCTACTGTAGAGTGGATATTATAAATGATTTTTTATTGATCTACAACAAATTGTACAATCGGTTTCACATTAAGATTATCAAGTTGACTTGATAATCTTAACATGAAACCGACTGTACGATTTAAATATATAAATATATATATATATATCTCAGATCTTTACTTCCATCCCCTTTTCATTATTATTTGAGACTATAAATCTTGAGGTTTATCATTTTGACTCCTATATATATGACGTTATTTCAGATATGGATTAGTAAGATCTTTGCAAGTATTTATGAAAAAAATGTAGATCAACATCAAAGACTGGAAATTCTGATCGTTTGAAATTGAAAACCTTTTCTGTGTTTTAAGATAAAGAGAAAAAGAGAAACTGATATTCCAGAAAAAAACATGAATTCATATTTTGTGAATTTGTTTTATTTTCTCACTTCTGTAGACAAATATTTATTTTGCTCAGCCACAAGTATAAAAAGTATACAATGTCCAGTTTGTGTTGCTCCGGGTTTGGGGGGGGGGGGCAGCAGCTCCCCATTACACTAAAAGGGGAGGGTTGTGGGTTGCCCTGACAGCTTGCCTTCGTGACACTGTTCACAGAGACTGGCCAATTTTTGTTACTGTCCCACATTTAACTCAACCTTGTGTCACATTCCGCCCTGCCCTCATGGGGAGGTGACTAAATACTTACTTTGTTGGAAGATTTACTACAATAGGTTGTGTAATTGTATTCCTGTCATGAATGTTGATGTCCCATTTCAGACCTTTAATTGAACAACCAGTAGCAATGGCAAACACATTGATTAATGTTTCAACTAATTCCGGGTGTTGATATTTTTTCTGCTGATAAAAAAGACTTTGCCCACATATGCATGTGACTAATCCTGAATTTTTGACATTGATCAACCAGTAAGCATATTCCAAATTTGGGGGAACATTCAGTGACAAAAACATTTCACTTATTACACATAGACCCCCACTAAAGAGCAGCAATTCTTAACAAAGGCCATAGGCTCAATTGGGGGCCCTGGCACTTTTGGAGAGGGCCATACACTGAAATGATTTCTATCTATCTGTTCATGTTGTATTCCTGTTTGACAGGTGGCCCTTGAACCTGAGAAGAGCTCTTAAGGGGGCCGTGACCAAAAAAGGTTGAGAATAGCTGCTATAGAAGACCTTTGTGTCAACTTATTGCAAAAAAGTCAGTTTTAAAAAATTTCAAAAAATGAATTTCTACTTTCCCATTTTATTCTGTATTTCATTGTCTTTATTCCAGTTTTGCCAATTTAGACATATGTAGTTTATGTTATGTAAATAAAGTCTATGAATTTCTTGCAAATTAAAGAGAATAAATATTGTTCTTGAAAATCAAAAGTCAAAATCATATCTAGATCAAATATTCCAGATACAAAACTAAATTGTCTCTCTGTTCATAAACTTTATCCTAAATTGAGAATGTTTACATCTATGACAGAATTATTTAGTTGACTAAAACAGATACATGAGTTTGTTTTGTGTAAATTACAACTGAATTTAGTAGGAAATAAAAACATCAAAATAATACAACCCACTCAGCTTTACTTTGTTCAAAAAGATTTTGATTACTGACAAGAATGTTTATCAGAATCACCTTCAATGATTTATGAAATCTATTTGTGCATAAATCATTGCAGAAGCAATAATTATGGTTATATTGACCAGTTTCACAATTTCCCATGTCTCACTCCAAAAGAGTGTCATGATACTTGAATCTACAGGTCATAAAACAAGTTGTTCTTCTTCTCTTTTCTATCTTCAGTCAAGTTTTCCCTCTTGATGATTTTATTTATTCGCCAACTCACAAGGGCAAATACGATAAAAGGTTGGTTTAATGTAGGTAAAGACAAAAAGTGCTGAGTCCCTGTGATCTGAGCTACAAATGTATCAGGGTAACACACAACCCTCCCCATTAAGTGCTATGGTGAGGTGCTGCCCCCGAGTTGGAATTTCCAGGGACCGGGCTTGTTTCATTTGGGCCATGTCTGATGAGACATGACTGATTCTAGCCAAAATACTAGGTGATAATAGATTGATGATAATTCAAGTGTTGATGTATTTTGGTATAGATTGGAGTTACTTATAACATAAATGGTAGCACATTCAAATTGTTGATAGTTCAATTTGAAACCTCACCTTTAAGTCTAAATGCTAACAACATATCTTTAACACTGACTTGCTATTTTAGGTTGTTCAATATGAAATAGCTGATTTTGTTTCAAGCTTGAACCATCTGATATGTGTACTGAGAGTTAAGATAAGGATTTACATCCAAACATAATTACATAATTTGGATATTTCAGTGATTTCATTTCTTCATAAAACATTCATGAAATTCTAGAGAAAGAGAATTTATTTCTAATTTATAGCCAAAAGAAAATAGAACCACTTTGTTTGGACCTAAAATGGAGAAGAATTACAAAAAAACACTATAATTTCTTATTAAGAACCAAATAAAACAACTAAATAAATCGTTAGATGTGTAGGGCCTTGTGTCACCTCTTTGTAGGTACACAAGTCCATGGAGGAATATGACAGAACATATCTCTTATAAATTCAGTTTTGTTCAAAGTTCAATGAAATAAATGAATAGACAAATGTATATAACATATATCATTTATTCAAGAACAAAAACAATGAATGATTGAATGAATGAATATTGATTGGGAAAAATAATGCTTCTTGCATTAAGAAATGTTCAGTTTGACTGGAACAAAAGTGTCAATAAGTGAGCATAATGCATATGTGTGATTAACACTAGTCGTGTCAATGAGTGTATGCAAATCTATGCATATGTGTGAGTCAAATCAGTAACTTACTTGCTTGCCTTTGAATGTCTGATTGCCTTGTGTGTGCACGGGTGAATGCATGTGTATGTGTGAGTCGAACAGTCATGCCTTCTCAGCAGCTAAGCCGTGACTGAGTAAATGTGTCTGTTGTCTGATATATATATAAAATAAGGTAGGCTCGCACAGAGATGAAATTTTAGGTGCGTTTGCATTGGTCAACAAATAGCTGGTGCTGTTGAATTAATTGTTGAGAAATCAACTGGCTGTTTTAACTTTGCGCCTTTTTCCAACTGGTGGGATTTTGGGAGGGAAATGCGTGGAGCCTATTTGAGTGATATTTTTGGAGAATAAATGTTTGGAGGTGAGGAAAGGTGAAGGAAAAGTTAAGTAACCAACAGAGGTTTTTAATTACTTTTAAGTGATTGTATATAAAATACAATATTCACAAAGACTTTTAGGACACCCTATATTTGGACAAGATTAAATGGATTACAAATGAGAGTTGCACATATGATTTGATCACATCTATTAACTATTTTGCAAAAAATCATAAACAAGTATAATTATCTTGTGACAACTTTGATCTGTTTTTGATGTCCAGGGATTAAGCATTTTAATAAATGCCAAAATTACAAACCACAACGTGGTGGATTTCAACTTTTTAATGAACTATGTTACCAACACTTTTTAATGAACTATGTTACCAACACTTTTTAATGAACTAAGTTACCAACACTTTTTAATGAACTAAGTTACCAACACTTCTTATTAATTTCATCCATAATTAAGACTAAGTTGGTATCCGATGATGTGATTCATATTTCACAAACATTCATTTTAATTGTTTCTGGCTCAATACAAGTTGAAAGTGATCAATAAAACAAATGTCTTGGAATTTTACATTCAAATATCTTCATCAAAATATCTAGTTTAATAAAAGATAAGGATTTTTTAAATTAATGATATATTTTTAATTCAGTCATTAAAAGTAATTTCACTGGAAGTTATTGAAAAATCAGTTGTGAACTTGATGAGTATTGGATAATTTTTAATTTAAAAAATATATATTTTTGGACGTTTTGAAATAAAATTTAATATCAGTATGTCCTCTACAAGGAATACTGTCATGACCTCTGGACAACAGGAGTTGGCTTGTGCTATTTTTAGAAGCACTTCCTGCTTGTCTAGGCAGTTGACCTTGGTGTCAACCTCAGCATCTCGAGTTTACTGCTCTTTTAGGTAAAGTCACCAGTCAGAGTCACAACTATTTGGGTCTCCTAATTCAAGCATATCTAAAGATCAGATAAATCTTCTAAATGCTAACCACACTCTATTCTATTTTTCCTCCCTATCTTCTCAACTACTAATTCTTCAGTACTAAAGCCACTAACTAATGCTAATACTTAAGAAGAAACAGATGAACTAAGAACTTGACTGATCACCTTGTGTTTCTACATAGAAAAAAAGGTAGGTTGTCTTTTATATATATTGTTTAACTTTGTGACTTCCTTCGAAGCCCAAGTCATCACATATACTGAACATTTATTTTACAGATTTTAAATGAATTTATGGAAATTAATTTTACTAAGTTGTTTAGAAATCATTTATTATGATTAAAAGTCATTATGAAGTATAGATTGAGAAGAATGATATCCAGTGAATTTGTAAAATAATTGTTTTACTAATTGAAAGGATATATTCTAAAAAATCCTTTCCTTGTCATGTGCAATTTATTTTTTTAATCAATTTTTTCTAAATGTATAGATTATGTTCTATGCCAGGGGTCGGCAAACCTTTTTGGATATGGGCCAGATTAGAAATGTTTTTATTTTGTGGGTCAAAGCGAATAAAAAATGAAACAATGATCATACAAGGCTATGGAAACAGCTTGTTTTTTTTAATTATTTCAATGTTTTTCATTATGGGAGTATATAACTATATAAACTTTTGTGTACTATCACTCAATGAGAACTATGAAATCTTTTTTTTTTGTGGGGGGGTACAAAATATTGTCAAATTGTGGTTTAAATTTTGTGTATATTAATAGAACAGCAGAAATGTGTAGCGTTAAAACATTTTTAGGTATAAAACATTGATTTGTTTGAGGCCACCTAAAAAATGAGACTTTTGCTCTATTTTTCGATTCTAAATTTTATTGTTCACTAACGAAAGATAGATAAGGAAATCAAAGTATTTTCGTTTGCAACATCACATATGAAGTCAGCGGGCCAGATGAAATGAGGTTGTGGGCTGGATTTGGTCCGAGGGCCATAGTTTGCCGACCCCTGTTCTATTATATTATTTTTCTATATGATTGGTTGTAAAATCAAATTGTGAACAACTTTTCCACTAACCTTCTTACGTGACACTTTTAAATCAATGTTTGTTTCCATATAAATGTTTGCATTATTTTTTAGGTTAGGTTAGTTTAGATTTAATATCCATATAATTTGGTGGTGTAGATCTGTGTGTTTATTTTCCTGATTGTCTGTCATGCTCTAGAAACCAGTCCAACCAAATTTGACATGCATACTCAATGGACCTATAGGATGGTTTCAAAGTAAAAAGGTTTTGAAAATTAAAAAAGATTTTAGTGTGGGGTCTGCATTCATGCTCACCCCAATTATAATGATCATATTTCCATCTATATATCTATCTAATATTAAAAGTCTGATTCTGTTTATCTGTATGTGACCTCTAAGTAGTCAAACCATGCATTGTAGAAAGATGTATTGAATTAAGGTACCCCTAAAATGTGCCAACTTAAAGAATGATAATAGTGTCTGCATTCATGCTCGCTCCAATAATAATGATGTGATTTCCATCTATTTATCTATCTAAAAGTCTGATTCCATTTATCTGTAAATGACCCCTAAGTAACTGGAACAGGCATTGTAGCCAGAGGTATTGAATTAGGGTACCCCTAAAAAAAACAGTTTTAATCTCTTTTGGGGTCCAAAAATCCCATTCAGGCCTTCTGCAGGAACTAGCTAAAAATCCAGCCCTGCGAATGGGTTTTCAACTAGTTTAGATGAATATCAGTGTTAGTTTTTGGTAATTGTTAGACAGTGGTGCAATGCTAAAAAAAGAAGTGAGGACACACAGGGCTGCCTGCTCTGGTGAGTGTAGCGATCTGGTGAGCAAAGCAATCTTCTGAAGCTGAGTGGTTGGGGGCGTGCATTTTAGGGGTACCTTGATTCAATATATATACCTACAATGTAGCGTTTTGGCTAATTTGAAGGTACAAACAGATAAACAGAATGAGAATTTTAGTAGTATGTAAATAGTGAGGGAACGCCATTGCCACTCCCAAACAAAGTATGAGAATGCTGTTCCCATGCGTTCCAACAGCACTACACCACTGGTGTTAGAGTTAGTTTTAATATAAGGTTATGTACATAGGCGTACAAACCAGGGGGTGGGGCAGGGGAGGGGGGACTTCATCCTCAAATTCAGGCAAAGCCGTGTAAAATTTTGGACAAATCAAGCACTTTGCCCCCCTTAACCAAAGAGTTCCCATACATCTAAGGTTTATGTATGTTTGTAGGATTTTTAACAAAATAGAATTAAGATTTCCATTGAAATTATTAAAATATATAACACAACAAAATACACATTTTAGAGTTTTAGAAATTATTCTCTCAAATGGTAAAGATATTTTTAACAAATTCCTTCAATATTTTCTATAATTTCATTAGATTCTATTCAGACCAAAGTAAAAGAAAAACGGTCTTCCTAAAAGATGTACTTATATAATTTGTACTATTGTAAAGATATAGCAATCAGCTATGACTATTGCAACAGTTGAAGCATCAGCAACCACAACAGCAATTTTGTTTTTCAAAAACAGAATTCTGTTCCTTATTCTTTAATAATGTATAGCATTCTTGATGGAGAATAATTCTAGAGACAGGATTTCACCACTGAAATGACTGTAAATACTGTAGCAGTAGCTGAAACATTGGTTATCGCAATGGAAACAGCAGCACACATAAGATATATTGAGGGTGTAAAACAGTGGGGTAGACAGCAATAGTAGTTCTTTTCTTGTAGTACCATCATCATTGTTATACTAAGTGTCCAAATGCTTTTTTCCCCCTTTCTTTCAGCAACACATGGTGATGACAGACACACTGGTATATATTTTACAAAATTCCAGAAAACCTTTTCTTGTATTGATTTTTGGATCTACCATTTTGCTGATTATTTAACATGAGTTCTTCAGAATGCGTAGATGCTGCTGATATTGGCATTACCATTTTCTCTCTCTCTTTCTATTTTCCTCCCTGTAAGTATAGGATAGACTGACCGAGAGATAGCCAACTCTCATTATTCTGTTTTCAGTAACTGCTTTTGTAAATTTATTTTCCCTTTACTTGAAATTTACCTCAAATTACTACAACATATTCTGATTATTTTTTTTACTTCTTCATTTTTAAACCTCTTTTTTTTTTCCTTTTATTGCTTCATAATTTCTTTCATTTTTCATTTTCTTTTACCTTATTCTTTCCCTTTCTTCTCTATTCTTTTTTTTCTTTTCACAGCATTCTTTTTCTTCAACCTCCTCTTCATTCTTCTTTTTTTTTCTCTTCATGACTTTTCCTCCCTCACTTTTCCCATTCTCTTCCCTCCTCTCTTTCCTTTTTTTTATTTTTATTCGTAGGCAGAAATATTGATCTTCAGTCACATGACTTCAATGAGCTGATCCCTTCTGATAGGCAGAATGAGGCTGCTCACTGATTGTACACTGCATCTGCAACAAGTTTGTCCAGCAATCTCATTCAAATGTCTCCATGCATAAATCTCTTTGTTCACTGGACACTGCATTTCCCCTCATAATTGTTCTGTCATTTCCTTTCTCCCAAATCACTCTCAATCTTTATTTTCAGTTATCTCAGTTAAATATTACTGGCTTGGTTCAGTCATTACTGGTGAGGTCTAGCAAGCAAGAGGGTTTAAATTTCTTTCTTAGCCTGATTAAATTTGTTGTATTAAAAGCACTGATGTGAAGGAAAGAATTATGATTATATATAGAAGCAAAACAGTCACTTTCAAGAATTGTACTTGTAAAATCTGTGATAGCCCTTATAAACATATATCTATAGAAATTCAGTATTTAACAACCAATGAATAGAGGTTTTACTAAAAATATAATTTTTATACCTAACATAAAATAAAAATGAATGGACAAAATAGAAGAATTTAATGTATTTAAATTTTGAAATAGATTCTCTATTAGAAAAAATGTTATATTAAAGAGTGAGCATAAATAAAGCATTTTATTGGATTGAAAATGACAAGAAGTATGAGTATAATCATGTTTTTCTTCAAATCTCTTTAAATAACTGTGGTCAGGGGATTGGAGTGCTGCAGGGTAGTGTGTGTGTGTGTGTGTGTGTGTGTGTGTGTGTGTGTGTGTGTGTGTGTGTGTGTGCACCACACAGGATGGTTTTCATGTAAAATTGCCAAATAACAGTCTGGAGTTTTTACTTGGGATTTAACGAGTGAATCAGAACAGAACATTCAGCCTAAGTCTAGGAGTTTGCTTAAAAGTGGTTAGTGATTTTGTTTTTCAGGTGAAAGATTGTAGTTTAGTGAGTATTTTATTGTGGATAATTTATGGTTGGAAGAAGATACCATCATCAGCTCAGAGACTGTTTATGCTTTATCTTTTTTTTTCTTCTAATTCTTCTGTTTTTCTTTCTTCTTCCATTGTTCTTCAGCAAAGTGAATATGTTTTATCAAAAGAAAGAGATGGTGTATTTCACTCATTCTTTCAAAGTCCCATGGTCTGGAATATAATAGTCTGGAAGTGGGAGAGATCTTTAAAGGTCTTTGTTACAAACTGAAGATTTTGGTGATAATTTTGTGATCAATTCTAAAGTGTTGCTAATTATTTAACTAATAATGTTCATATACTATTGCTATTAACATTATGAATGTTTCTCTCTTTCCATTGTAGTAGAATTGATTGTTCAGAGTAAAAAGTTTTAGGATCACTATATTAGTGCATGCATGTCTGGATAGCTTCACACAGCTTCATTATAGTTGGGCAAATCAATATTGAACATTGTTAGTTTTTCCTCACTCATGATTCCAATTTACGAGTCTCTCAATATTCCTATCATTTACAAAATGGTTATGTTTTATCAGATAATTGTTATTTTTTCTCATACCCAGTCTCTAGGGCTGACTAATGTGCAATAGCAGTAATAAAAAATGGAAAACTTACAAAAATTAAAATAATGGAAATGACAAACATCCCACAAACACTTTGGATACATCACAAAATACTGGAGCTGTTTTGAAGTTTCATTGGTGTCAGATTCATAAAATGCTGCCCCCCCCCCATTGGTTGCGGGCCAGACTCATAATAAAATCATTGACAAAAATACGCACCATTCACAAAAGTGAAGTAAAAGAAAACTAAAGGCTCTGATATAATTGAGCACACATTATTTTATTACAAAGACAAGCCTGGCTGTTGCAGGGTCAAACTTCACTCCAACTTCTATTCCGACTGAAAATGATTGTATATATAATAAATAAAAAGTCATTAAAAAAAAAAATTCTTTTTGTATAAATGTATTTATTTTAAATAATCCTGTATGTATTTGTATGAAAAATTTTTGTTAATATTTAAGACTTGTCAATTTAGCTCAGTCAGTTTGACACCCTCCTGGCAATCAGTTGCTCGTGAGTTCAAATCACGGTAGGGGAATGTGAATTTTACATATGAGTATACACCCCTAATTTTGGTGAGGATTGTTCTTGTTGATCTTGTTACGGTAGGAAAACAAAGTCTAACAAAGATTTACCCAGACTAGTATCCTCATCTAGTAACAACATTTCAGCCATTGTACCCTCCAGCCTTCTTCAGGTGTCTGTTGTGGTTGGTAATCTTCTGGGAATTTCACATCAAACACTTTATTCAATTCATAGGGGCAGATTGTTTTTATTCTGCTGTCCATGTTAGAGGATATCTTGTATCAGTTAATTCTTCCTTGTTTTCCCCTGTAGTGTAATCAGGAAGTGGAATTTTAGATGATAACCTTTAAATAGAGAATCAAGTCTGTTATTCATGAAACCTTGTCTATGGAAGGAACAAGAAACCTTGTCTCTAAATATTTCTGCACTTTGTTTTTAATGATGAATAATTCTGTGTATCAGTGTTTTGTCTTTTTATTACAAAGTCCTCTTGCTCTATGCATAACACAGTAACAACAGGTGAAATATGTATTGAATGTGCTCACGATAGTGAGACACCCAATGAGAATCAAACTCACTACACTAGCAAATGGTCTATGAGTCTAGTTTGCTAACTATTACTTTATGAAAAGTGTATCATTTTTAACATACAGGACTATAAGACAAATGGCTCACAAGGGTATTTGGAGGACTACCATAGGACTACTATTCATATCAAGCTTTGGTATGTGGTCATAATACCAGCACATTTGACGCAGTGTAATATTTGCATTTTTTTAATTAATTTAATTAAATGTCCATTTTATATACCGGCATACACAATATATATTAACAATAGTAACACATTTGTAGAGTTTTTAATTAGGGAAAAAGAGTATCCCAAGTTGTTAGCTGTGAATTTGAGACAACATCTTCATTTCCATTAATTTCATGTTCTATTTTTGAACTATTTGGTAATTATTGATGGAGAATAAAATGTTTACCAAAGTGGTAAGCACAGCTAAAAGCTGTTTAATATGCAAAAATCAGGTTTATCACAGTCAAAAGCAATCCAACACTTAAAAAAGATTTTGCAAATTGTTTGCTCAGATAATATTGGTGTTATACATACTTGTTTTCACAAAAACAGACAATCTCTACCAAAAGATTTCTTATCAAGTGAGCACTCAGGGAAACAAGCTATCATTAAAATTCATACCATTAGTTTACTTGGATCACTTCAAGAAACTAGAATTCACTCAGAGCTCATACCTTTGCCAAAGCAATACATTAACTAAAGACTAAATGAAAATCAGTTCATATATAGCTATGATGCAGGAGAGGAAACTGTAAAATCAAAAAGAATTCCTGGATCTGCCTCAAAATGTAATTCTTCATTAGCCTATAGCCCATCATTCCACAAAATGTGTTTGGAATTCATTGAGAGCTTTTGGAGATATTGTGGGGACAATCAGACAATGAATGAATACATATAAATATATTAAAATAATAAGATTCCTGGACAGAAAAACCCAAAATTCAATCAATTCTTCTTTAGCCCATGGCCTAGCCTTCCACAAAATATCATTGAAATTCACTGAGAGTCTTTTGGTGATATTGTGTAGACAGACAGACAAACATGAGTGGATATATATACCTCTTTCAACTTCATTGACAGAGGTTTAAAAAAAATGAAATAATGAAGAACTTGACAGAGAAAATCTTTTATTTTTTTTATTCCCTAGATCTTGCTCTTTCATGTTATCAAATTTAATAAATTTATTGCATCATCTAAATTAAATAAAATTTAATTCAATTGGCAAATTAAAAATAATCTTTGTTCCTTTCTACTTTAAACTATTAAAGGTTTTCTAAAGAGCAGCTTTGAAAAAAAATGTTTTTGAAAAACTTTCATTTATAGCAACAGAAAATTCATAACTGACAGAAAAATATTTGTCCTTTTAAATCCTAATATATAAAACAAAAATGTCTGACGTTATTTATTGGATGATCTGCTATGACTTTCTCCCATGAGTCATCAGTATCTGTAAATATCACACTTTCATCTTATTGATTATTAGAAACCATCAATCAACATATCAACATAGGTTTCTTCAGTTTTTGAGTGATCCTGGCTAGCTGGCTATGTATATATGTATCACATGTACAGGCCATACCAATGGAGCTAGAGGGCTGAAAATTTAAATATTTGCTTCTTATTATGTCTAAAAGAAACATTTTGTTGTTTTCTTAACTCCCTGCCCCCAATAGGTTTTCAAGGGGTTCAATTTACAGTGTAATTTTATGATAAATTGGTCCCTTAGTTTGTTTCCGGCAGAGTTCATGCTTTTTTTTTTTAAACATTTTTATTGAGCCTAACAAAAGGTGAGAAAAGTAACTTATTCATTGATCGGCCCGTTTTACAATTTTTTAATTGATCACCCCTAACACAGCATGCTGCTAAAAGACATTGGTCATGTGACGGTTTCTATTCAGTGACTAACCAGACATGTCTGATTATTATTTACCCCATCTTGTGTTCTGTAAGAGAAAAAAGATGAGAATTTGTCTAAATAAACCCACAGAGTTGTAAATGCTTCTCTAAGCATACAGTATGACTGGTTCTACCACAAGAGTTACAGTGAAAAAAGCTGCCTGAGGCTTAAGATGGCTCCACAAGTCTCAAATAAATGAAAGATCTATTTGCTAACACATATGCTCATGTGAGAGTGAACTGAGCTCATATAATTTATGTACTTTCTGTATTAGCCCGGCTTCTGTGATGGTGATCTGTCATAGGTGATTTGCAGACTCTATGTATATTGGCTAATTTCTGTTATCTAGGGCTTGGGGTCAGGTTAACATGGTCAGGCCATTCTCTGATCAATATTTGGCATTTTGCGCAGAGTATCATGAAAGGTAACCAATTTATTGAGTCTTAGAGGCTTGTGTCTGCTTTAGAATATGTGCCCTCCTCATATCAACTAAAATTCTTCAATGAAACAGATCTGTCAAGGATGGTGTCTGGCAAGTTTATCTACAATTACAATTTATCTACAGATGCAGTTTATCTACAATAATTTATCTACAGATATAATTTATCTACAAGGGTACATAAAGGTAATTTACCAAATATAAAGGATTAAAAGTTTTAGTACAAAAAAGGAGAGCGTCTTTTCCGTTTAACAGTCTTTTCTTCTCCGTCCAAAAAGAGGGATAAAAAAAAAAAAGGAACTTCAGGAACTATTATATAAGTTAAATTTGTTGTTACTTTAATATATATTAAAGTAACAACAAATCTAACTTACACATTGTGTGTTGGTTGGTTTGTTGCTTGCTTGCTTGTTTGGTCTGCCTGTCACAGGGAAAACAGAGTATAACATTTAATTTAAATTCCCCACATTCTACTCCCTTCCTTCCTCTACTGCAGCCAGTCATGGCTGCACACCCACTCTGCTGGTACAGCAAACCCCCAACCCACCGAGTGTAAAAGATGGAAAGGAGATAGGCAAGACTTCTTAAAAGAGATTATTTTGTTTGTTGAAAAGTAAAAACTTTTAATGATTAATCCTCTATAATTAATAAAAGAGTTGTCCTTTTTTATGACACAGGTATTTGGATTTAATAACAGAAAATTGACATGAATCAATTGAGATGCAAGTGAAAAGCAATTGTGATCCATTTCATTGACAGTTTGCTTAAACAAATAGCAAAATGCGCACTTGAAAGCCTGGCTCACAAAAGGAAATACAAAATCAATATTACAACAGGTCTGGTTAGTCACTCAATAGAAACCGTCATGTGACCAATGTCTTTTGGCAGCATGCCGTGTTGGGGTGATCAATTAAAAAATTGGAAAAAAGGGGTGATCAATGAATAAGTTATTTCTCTTGCCTTTTGTTGGGCAGTGATCACTAAAATGTCTGAATTTTCAAAAAACAAGCATGAATGCTTCCGGACAGAAACTAAGGGACTAATTTAGCATAAACTTACATTGCAAATTGAAACTCCCACTAAAAACCGGGGGGGGGGGCATAATAAGGAGTAAATGTTGAAATTTCCCTCCCTCTAACTCCATTGGTGTGTACATGTGATACATACATACATAGCCAGACCAACTTAAAAACTGAAGAAACTTATGTTAACAGTTTTGGTTGATGGTTTCTAGTATTACAGCATTTACCAAACAACAAGTTGGTAAAGAGAGCAGGTTCACAGGAAAATACAAAAGAGAAACTGGAAGTCTCATAATAAGGCAACAATATTTGGCACAAAAGGTTTCCTAATAAATGATCAAGAAATCAGTTTTGTATTTTTTGTATTGCTCATCCAAACGTTGAATCAAGTTAATGTCAGAAAGAGATACAAAGTCACCAAAACATAGTTTCATCAATTTTAACCTCTTCGTATATATGTATAAACAAGGATCAAAGATTAAAATGAAAAAAAAGTCAGGTGAGATAAAAAGTTTGGCTTCTCCATTCGTATAGGTGGCTTCCAAGGTGGACGCGGGTTCGATCCCCGCACGAAGTTCGTTTCTTTATTCACATTTACGATTTGGGACGCTCGTTTAGTAGTCGCTCACACCGACTCTGGGCAAATATAGGCTCTCACTAATAAGTGTCATTATAATTATCATATTCTGTCGATTGGATATACAATTATCCATAATTTGATTTCATACTGTCGACATAAGAGAGCCGCACTATATTCGTGCCTAAAATCGGAACGTGTGAATGGAGAAGCCAACCAAGTGTAGGATAAAAGACTCCTGTCTATCATCTGATCTTCGTTAGTTCAGTGGTAGAACAGCACCGCGTATAGGTGGCTTCCAAGGTGGACGCGGGTTCGATCGCCGCACGAAGTTCGTTTCTTTATTCACATTTACGATTTGGGACGTTCGTTTAGTAGTCGCTCACACCGACTCCGGGCAAATATAGGCTCTCACTAATAAGTGTCATTATAATTATCATATATATATATATACATGTCTGGTTAAATACGACGGACAAGGAATACCTTTTCAACTTTTTGGTTAGTCTTTCTTGTTTACGCATAACAACAATATATTTGACCAAGTGCTTTCGACTGTACATTCAGTCATTTTCAAAATCATGAAAAACTGTAGTGTTACTGTTTTGCACTGTTCAAATAGTGTCCAAATTAAATTGGGCATGAGCCATTGGTTGGTTGTGGTGGCATCACAGGAAGTGGTGTGTGTTTGCATAACTATACATTGTGTGTGTTCACTGCATAACTATAAAGTTCATTTAGTTCAATTAGCACTTTAATGATGATCAGTACACACTTGGATGTTCTAAGAGAACTTATTATTTGTAATCTATATAAAATATATGGTATAGATATACCATCTATACCATATATTTTCTACTATGGTTCCAGTTCTCAGACTGGCAAAATAAAATAAGGTTTGTTAAACAAATATAATGGTCAAATTTGATAAAAAAAGATTTCAGTTCAAAATTTCTAAATAATTCCATCTTAATTTATAATATTGGTGCCAATTGGTTTACAATTACTTACTAATTAAGTCTAATAGGTATGTATATGAAAATTTTATTGCAAATGAGTATTTTACTTATGTATGTGTGCATATATATTATATATTAGCTTTGATGATACCAGCAAACAAAATGAAACTGATTAGCAGATATTGACATCTTTATCCACTAAGTTATGTTTCTGCTAAATTTGTCTCATTCCCTAGAGTCAGGAGTTCAATCCCTAGGTAAGGGAGTATTGGAATATATTGGCTCATCTATGTAGAACTATAAGGAAGACAGACTGCCAGACATGACACAAAACAAGGGATAAAAACAACATATTTCCCTGGACAAAACAGTTCCATTTAAAACCCTTTAACAGTTACTGGATGCAACATACACTTGAGGAAGCCCAGAGAGTACACCAGCTGAAATGTTCTGATAAAAACAATAAAGATGGAAAAAAACATTCAAGTATTTTATCACAGAAATTCAGGAAAATTTAGGCATACATTTTTACTTATTCATTGTGAACTATGCATTTATAAAACATGAGGGCATTTACATCCATACATACGAGAATAGTGAATTAAAATAACTAGCTGAATATCTGCCTAACAGGCATGATTTTCAGCTAGCATATATAAATTACTGTCAAAAAAAATTATTATAATTTTTCTTTATACTATAGTCAAAAAATTAGTGGTGGGGTGGGGAGGAAAAAATTTGGGGTGTTCAGAAAATGATTTTTGGGTCAAGGGTCAAAATAATTTGGGCAGGGGCGCAAAAATTGGGGGGGGGGATAAAAAAATGGGTAGGAATAAACATTCATTGTCTCTATCCCCTTCAATATCGTAAATTTTAAATTCATTCTCTTCCTCCCCCTCTCTATCGTAAAAGATAAATATCCATTCATTCTATCCCCCCCCTCTCTCTCTCTCTCTCTCAATTCTATTCCAAACCACATTGAAATGATTAGAGATGCAAACCGTGTCATAAACACATCACTTCTCATGGGCACAAAATATGTGTCCATTTCAGGATGAATTAACGTTGTAATTCGAAGACACCCCCTAAAAACATTATGGGGGATGATTTTCAAAAACTAACTTGCTAAAAACCTGCTTAGGGGTCCCAGTAGTACCCACAGAAAATTTCATGAGGTTTAGTGTGATTTTTGTGGTAGGCGAGGACATACAGACAGAGAGATGGATAGACCTTTGGTGAATTATAATAAGATTAGCATTCATGAAAAGTTATATATTCACATACATTTAGTGTATTATAAGATACTAGCTGGAGTACCTGGCATTTCCTGGGAAATAAAAACCTCCAAATTTAATAACACTGGAAAACAAATGATATTTTATAGAGATTTCATGAAATGAAATAGGGGGGGGGTGTCAGGTTTTGAACTCAGTCCACCAATTGTATGTACCTCATTTCTAAACATTGGTGTATTGTTGCTTTCACTGATTTCTTTTGCAATATTTTCATGGAGAACCCATAGAAATCGGTGAATTATCTTTTTGCAAAATTCAACTTAGAAATGTGTGCTGTGGGTTAATTGAGACCTGCTGATTTTGAATATGCCTTTGTTTTTCCTCTATGACATGTAGTTTTCGACAAACATACACACACTTTACTACTTTAAAATATAGATAAGAATTTATAAATGCATGTGTGTGTGTATATATGTATAGCCATCTGTTGATTTAATGGTACAAAATCTATGTGTGTAAGCATATGTATATTGTGTACTCTAATGTACATGAATCTATGCATGCATATGTATAAGTGCATCCTTTGATGAATTATGCATAAATTATATGAAAATATATGTATGCAAATTACCTCTAGTGTGTCACAGTTGATAGAATCTATGTAAGATTTATATTTGTAATTTATGTTTGTTAACATATACATACATTGAAAATGTATCAGAGCAAGCTCAAATTTATATGTTGTCTGTGCATATGGTATATATGTATGGATTCAGAATCCATCTGCAGTTGATGTATTGGGTGAGAGGGACAGGTTCCAGGCCTCGTGGATTATTGTTCTCTGGAAATGGAACAGCTGTTCAACATTCTCTGTGCCATAATGCTTCCAGCCCAAGAGGATATTTGCCAATATATCAGATCATGCATTATTTAAGTATTCAGCCTGCTGCATTGCAAATATTGGATGTCTTCCCTTTGATTGACAATCATGTTAGTTGAGCATTCAAGCATTTCTATCTCTGTAAGCTTTCAATGCACTTTGGTTATCATAAATTTTACAAGTATATGCATGAACAAGAAAAAGAACAGACTGTTCAAAACCTGCAATGTTGTTTACACACTTTTTGATAGCATTTGGCAACATTTGTTTCTATAATAAAACTATTTGTTTCCAAATGATTAGAAACAAAGAATAATGTAAAGCTGTTAAGAGATTAAATAAAAGACTCTCTGAAAATGGACACTGGTTTTCTCAAGCCTTTCGACATTTTCGTTTGTATCCAAGAAGTGTGGATCTATTTGTGTTCCTCATAAGTTATAGGTCATAACTCTATGCTTACAATATGAGATGTTAAAAAATGTTTTAGCTTCTTAAATTACAAACACTTTTTCTTACGTAACATTTTTTATTTTGAGAATTATATGATGTAGTGTGATGTAAAAAGAAAAAAAAAATATTCCTCTTTCTTCGCTCACTCTCTCTATCTCTCCTCTCTTATGAACGTTATGAACCTATTCAAATTTGGCCTGAATGAAAAAGTTTTTGCATTCATAGAACTGTCGACTTTCGTCACAGTAGAAAAAGATCAGGACGCCTGTCATATACCAATGATCAGCAAGCTAATCTTGCTTGTTCGTGGGTTCAATCCTCATCAGATCTCGCAGTATAGAGGATCTGATACCAACTCAATTGTAAGTTAATATCTACTCTAATAATGAACAGTATGATTTTTTTTTATACGCTGTCTGTAACACACGACTCTTCAAATGGGGGGGTTAAAATTTTGCTGATAAAAATACTTCCTATACACCGTTTTAAAAAGGTTTCCCCTCACTTTTGACCCCAAAGAGGAAAAAAGCTTCCCTCTCAATTTTGACCCCAAAGAGAAAAAAAGGTTTCCCCATAATTTTGACCATCAAAGAGAACCCACTTCTAACCCTTAAAAGATAAAAAAAGTTCCCCCTCACTTTTGATTCCCAAAAGAGAAAAAAATGTCCCCCCACCCACACTTTTTTGAAAAAAGTGTGATCAGAATGTGAAGCCAGGTAAAAAAAACACTTTAAAAAAAAATGTTATCAGAATATGAAGCCAGTAAAAGAAAAAGTGTAATCAAGATAAACATTCTTTTATGAAGTCACAATGTTCTCTTATGGCCTCACAACCTGTGTACTTTTAGTTTTCCAAAATATCAATCTGAATTTATGTGGGGCTTTATCTAAACACACCAAAAATTATTTTCTATGTGGGCGTTTTTTCCTGTGTGCATTTATGACTGCAGGCTTTTTTCTGTGAGGAATTTTCGTGTAGGCTTTTATCATGAGAGCATTTTTCATGGAAACATATCATAAAACATAATGTGACAGTTGAAAATCACCTGGATTTGTCTTAATCTTCAAGTTAGAGCATTTTGAAGGTGTATTTTGAAGTGTTATGGTAACACTGATATGTACATATAAACCCATGAACAGAAATCCTATTATTATAATATAGATGAATATATGTCATCATCACGTTTGTCCTTAGTGGTGCATTGCACTGCAGGGTTTGAAGTTATCACTTGCCCGTGACTTGGATTATAATGAGGGAAAGTTGCGCATGTCATCAGCCTCACTCTCTCATCTCTGTTTACCTGGGTCCAGCGGCAAGACATAGTCGGGATGTCTGGTGACAAAGTGGGGTGCTGTGGATGACCAGGGCGCTCTGCTTATCATGCCGTGATCTTTGCGCACCACAATGAATATATGTAGTCACCTAGGGAAAATAAATTACCATACTAGAAAATAATCAGAAGTTTTTACAATTGAGACCACAAAATGTGCAAAACAGGAAGAAACAAAGAATTAAAGACATTGATAATTACAGATAATTTACTGTTTTACAAAAGAAATTTGATAGTTTTCTTGAATGATGGTATGTCATATTCAGATGGAAAATAATTAGCAGGCAAAGAATCCACATGAGAAGATATGCAAGGAATTTAATTCATATTATGCACATCAATCAAAATGGATATTTTGTCTGAACTTTACAAAAGGGACTTGTACAATATTTTAAGTAGAGAAAGCAGATGACTTATTTCTCTTGAATATTTCCTGTAAAGATTTGTGACATCACAGGGAAAATGAGTGTAATTGTAGGCCAGAAAGCAACTCTTTTATACAAATAAAACCTTTGCACTATATGCAAATAACTATAAGCTTAAATTTAAAAAAGCGAAGGCAAAATTATTCAGTGAAGGAGTTTCAGTAAATAGAAATTTTGTTTGTATCTCAAATGTACTTGTACTAATGAACCTAAAGAAATATTAGTATACTGTTAGATTTTTCTAGATTTTTCAAGAGCCATCCAAGAGAAGCAACTTACAATATATTTATTGTATAAGGACACCATAAAAGTGAACGTTAAGCACTGTTTTCTTTTAGCACAATTAACACAGTTTGCAAAAAGTTACCAATAAAATATATCTTCACAGCCTGTCAAGTACAACAGGTTAAATATGTGATAACATAGCATTTGTACACTTGATTATAGCCAAAATATAACCATTAAAAATAGATTTTATTACCTTTAGTTACCCTAAGTACCTAGCATTTCAAATAAAAGATTATCTGGTATTCAGAGTTAAAGATTTTCTGTTTTGAGTACAGGGCCAATCCAGACTATGTTGTGCCCTAGGCAAGGCTAGCTACTTGCAACCCGCCCCCAACAAAAATTGATTCTTAAAACAGATGTTTTGAGGCCACTCCAAAAATGAGATTTTCCCTTTATTTTTCAATACTGAATTTTATTGTTCATTAACCAAAGCTAAATAAGGAAAACAAAGACTTTCTCTGGAGTTTTCACATATTTGCTTGATCTTCTATTTTTCTCCTAAAAGGTCAGTACTATGCCCCTCTGAGGTCTGTGCTCTACGCGGCTGCCTAGTTTGGCCTAATAAGTAATGCTGACCCTGTCTGAGTGTCTATCCAAACTTTGCCAGGCAAGGGTCATGAAAGGGCTAAGATAGAAATTCATTTTGTGGTATGGGACCGTAACTATAAGCAATTTCAAATCTCCATCATATTCTCAAAAATGGTTAATCACTGCTAGCCACAACACTGGTTTGTTGCTGGGTTTAGTTAATCACCGCTAGCCACAACACTGGTTTGTTGCTGGGTTTAGGTTATTTATATCTTCTGACATTTATATGTATCTATCTATGTATCCGGACGTTGC
>VCCN01001809.1:2098876-2117874 GCA_006491835.1 Architeuthis dux
CTGCTTACACCAGAAAAGAATAATGTGACGATATATATACATTGCTCGGCTCAAACCTATATTTCATATTATTTAAAATTCTATATATAAGAAAACTTTTTAAAAATTAGATAGGATTTAAAAGTGGAGCTAAGAAAAAAAGAATCTAAAAGGAGAATGAAAGAATAAAAAAACTTAACACTAAGAAAATATTTTAAATCAGTGAGAGATGGAGAGAAAGAAAATGAAAGAATTCATGAGAGAGAGAGGGGGGGGGTCTAAGAAAACAAGAGTTTACTCCTCTTGAAATACTGATAAGTAGCTTTATTAGTTTCGCATATACGAAATTTTGAAATTTCTAAAAATATTATAGTTATATTTATATTAAAACAATTTTAATTTCTATTATTAAAGTTATTTAAGTAAATATGCTTTCCGTTTGTTTTTAAATACGAAAAAATGTATAACGCTAAATAAATGGTTTGGTATTATTATTTTAAAAATGGCGGATGATCTGAATGATGAATGGTGGCTTAACGATAAAGAACAAGATGAAAATGAACCGAAACCCTCTGATGATGGAAGTAAGGCGTTTAATGAGTATTTTTATTTTATTTTAATATTGTTTATTAAATATCCGGTTTGTTTTTCTAGTCCTTCTTAAATCTGAAACGAAATACGTTTGTTCCTGTTAAACCACGTGTGTGTGGGATGAACTGCAATCACAACAACAAAAATCAGGAAAAGAAAATATTAATTTTAAAATTAGTCATAAAATATAATATCCCAGTTTTTAATTGGATTTAAAATGTATAGATGCACCTATTCACACATTGTTAATTAATAAAAATGTTGACCAAAAGAAGGGGGGGGCATTTTTTTTTTTTTTTTCTTCTCGAGATTTTTCGATTTGAGCCTAAATTCACTTGGACCATGTGTTATTCTTCTTTAGGTTAAAGAGAGATTTTGGGCTAAATTGTGCACCTTAGGTTAAAAGCATGAAACTTGGTACATAGTTTCCCCTACCAATTATTTTTAGATACGGATCCAGATCAGCAGAGCCCTTTGGTTGTTGTTGTAGAAGGTTCTTTTCTAAATGGTTTTCCAGTTAAACGTCTATATCTTTTGAATTATACATCCTAAAATCAACATCATGGCCTCTAAATGTATAAATTCGAGTTGAATAAAGTTATTCCACACAATAAAACTTAAGAAATAAAATCTGTGCATCGCATTAGTACATAATACACTGTTTTGGTTTTGAAGCTGGTGTTTTTTTACTAATATTTTAATTTGATGCAGAGGAGGTAACTAAACATTCCTGGATCCGCACCAGAATTTAATCAATTTTTCCTTACCATATAATTGAGAACTTTTGGAGATATTGTGTGGACAAACATGAGTGGTTACATAAATGTATGAAAAAAAAATCTTAATCGAAAAAAAAAAATTCTTGGATTCGCCCCCAAATTTAATCAATTCTATCTTAGCTCATGGCCCACCCTTCCACAAAATGTCATTGAAATTCATTGAGAACCTTTGGAGATATTGTGTGTTCAAACAGACATGAGAGAATACATATACCTTTTCCAACTTCTTTGACAAAGGTAAAATATTTTTGGTAATTATGAAGAGACTTTCTTTTGCCTGCTCTCTCCGTTATTGAGAATGCTTTTTTAAGTGTGTGATATCATGTATATTTTCCTTTCCCCAAAGCTCTCGCCCATACGTGGTTGGGTCAATAAGTCTGTAGCCTAACATGTCGTTATTAGCTGAATTTTATTTGGAAATTGTCGTATGATGTTTGAATCACTGAATTAAGTGCATTAACTAGGAGGAAGAAAATAAATATTTGAAGTGTAAAATAAATGCTTTTTTCATCGTTAGTCTGAGGACTTATTAATGTACCTATTTATCTTTTCTTTTCTAATTTATATTTTCGATGCTAAAATTCCACTCTTTGTTTCACAGTTCTTGTTGTATCCGAATCTGAACTTGCGGAGGAGGAGGAGGGAAGTAACCGTAAGAGGAAATCAGAAGATGGAGAAAAAGAATCTAAAAAAAAGAGAAAGAGAGTAAGTTCTGTTAATTATTTTTTCTTTCTTTCTGAGTTTACCTGGAGGATTTAATTTACTTTTTACCTTCACTGGCATTTAAGCATTGATTAGAAAAATGGTATTTTCACTGATTTTTTTTACTTTAGGTTCATTTTTATTTTTAAATTTAAATTATGCGTGAAATGTAGGCTATGGCCATCAAAATTTGCCCAGAAATGAACCCCTTCAATCATCAAAAAAAATCACATTGCAAAGATTTTGAGCATACTTCAATTTTTCTTTAAAAAGATGATTGAGAAACCAGTTATATAAAATTTATACAATTTTAAGACTGATTTTTGTTTTAACCATTAAATGCATTTATCAATTTTGAACACCTGATTAAAAACATTTTTTGCACATAATCCTAAATATTTCAAGTCAAGTTAATGATTGTGTAGAGAATTAAAAAGAATTGTATAGTTTTTTCACTGGTTTTACAAATAAAACTTTTGTCATGTGTCCCTTAGAACAAAAGTGACTTACGATAAGCATTCTGGATAAAGAAAGTAAATGTTTCAGCTGCTGAATGAATTCTTTTACTTATTATTTTGTAATTGTGAAAATTGCCACCAATTTTCTTCTAAAGTAATCAAATAGCAATAAGCCTAAAACAGACTGGTTGTAATTATTATTGGCATTGTAATTTTATCATTATAGTCTACAATATGATTAGAAGGTGTTTTTTTTCCTAACAGCGCAATCGGAAATAAAGCCTTCATTGAGAATCACATGGCCAATTGGTAAAAAGCAGCTAGGCGTAAACTAGTCTCCCTCTGGCAATGCGCATGTGAGTTCGATTCTCACCGAAGGCTTACTCTTTATTTTTGATTGCGCTGTTATTCATTGCCATAGAAACAGTGGCCCGAATTAATAAGTTGTATAAAAACAACTAAAATTAGGATGAAGGTAGTCAAATTTAATAAAGATAGTGTGTTAGAATACTTCATCCAATAATAATAAAGATTGATAAATAAAAGCTAGTTGGTCTTGTGGGATCCAATGAAGTTCATATCATCTAATGATATCAGAATAAATAGATAGAAATGTATTATCTTTTAAATTTGCCCATCTCATAATAAATATAAATTTTAAAGTATTTTTTGAAAGATTTGACATTTGCATAACTTAATGTTTATTTCCCCATAGGACCAAATTCTGAAACTTGTAATTGACATAGATTTTATTTTTCAATTTCAGAAAAGAATCACTGAAGAATTAAAACAGAATGGTATCAAACCTGGTGAGCCTCTTGATTTGATTGTGGCGTTGAAGAAAACCTTTGAAGGGAAATTAACCCCCAGTGAATGGGATGAAATCAGACTAGAAGAAGGTAAGTTGAACACACTTCTTCTTCAAATTTAGTTAAATATCAGATGCAAAAGATTTGGGAATTTGCTGATAAAAATGCTGGGACAAGAAAAAATGCATTGTTATTTCCTGGGAGGGTTATACATGGAAAGTATTATACAAAATGGAAATTGTAAAAATGATTTCCTTTGTTCTAGTCCATGAAAGCTAATAAAATATCTGATAATGAAAAAAATTAGAAACACAAACAATTCATGTATCTAATTTCAAGTATTGTCCATTGTATGTACAAGGTTTCTTGTCATCTCAGTTTGAAGTGCAGTTTGAAGCATAAATACAACTAGAAATCAATATTTTTGGCATTATGTTTCTCTGTTTACCTATATTAATAGATCTTGAAAACCATGAATGATCGTATTTTACCTAAAGCCATGATGAGCTGAATTTTAGGGGCTATTAACCTCTATATTTTCCAAAATGTCGGTAAAGTGCACAGGTTTGAGCAAAATGACACTTTAAATGATATAGACGACTAGTGCTTAAACTCCAAATGTCTGCTTTTTGATTGTCATTTTGCAAATAATTGTTTTAAGTCTGTAGGAGACGTGAATGGCCGAGTGGGTAACAATACAGAGAATAGGATTGGCAAGCAGAGTTCAAACTCTGGCTGAGACAATTTGCGCTCAGTTCGCATCAATGCCCTTGAGAAAGGCATGTATCCATCTCTCTCCCATCCCTGTGCCAATATGTCATGGTGGGATACGGTCTAACACCTGCTCCCATGTCTCCTTACTTGCGGAAGGGAGACCTATGTGCAACACTTTGATGGGCCTGGCAAGCCAAAGGTGGATTATGGAACAGGCAAAAGTAATGTGACCACTGTCTCCTCCTTCCCTTGACACCTCGAATACAAATGGAAGATTTAAAAAAGAAAAAAAGTCTTTTTGCTGAACTGATTCTTCAAAAGAAACTCAAGGCCATTGAAAAAAAACATCAGCTCCAGAATATTGAGATTGGCATCTCATTATAATTGAAGAAATCTCTTTGTGTGTGCACCGTGAATAATGGACAACTGTCCATTGTACAAAGTTGGCATTCGCCTGATATATTAGTTAGTACACAAGGCAGTGCATTGTCAAGTTTGGATCAGCAGTTCTCTAGAAATCTAATAATAAAAATAAATATATCTCTATAACGCTTGATTCATGTCAGCCATTAAATGAAAACACAAGGATGCTCTGCCTCTCTTAATGTCACTGCTGTAACACATTGCTAGCTTCACATCTGCCATTAAACGAAAAAAACAAGGATGCTCTGTCATTATCACTGTAAGACGTCTCTAAAATACTAGCTTTAAACGAATGCCTCTCCTAACGCTCAACATGTTTTCAGGGGCACGACTTCACCACCTGTCCCTTTGGCAAGAGCCAGAAAAATGCTGAATTTTATGACTTATTTTTTCATAAATTATCTCCCTTGACTTTCGCATTTTTGAATACAGTTTGGCAATACATTGATACTGATGATTTTTTTTTTTTTTAGCTTATTTTAAAAAAATTTAAGTGTTTTGGGGGTTGTTTTTTTTGCTAGAGAGGAAAAAGACCAAATTTTTGTCTAAAAAGGAAAAAGAAAAACAAATTTTCATTAATTACAAAGTAGTACTGACTGTTTCAAAGTCTTATTTACTATTTTACGGCCAAGCAACTTGGCAACACTGTTCCCCTCCCTGACCCTCCAAAAGAGGATACAATTTGGGAGAGGTAATGTTCGTGTTGAGGGAGGGGGGGGAGTAGTAATGTTGCCAATTAAGCATTTTATAGACTAATGTCTGTTGCTTTTGGGCATCCATACATTTGACTGTACTTAGAATAATTAATAAACAAAAATACAGCAAGTTTTCAATTTTTATTAAATCATACATTTCAAAGTTTTGAAAATATCGTTATTTCCTGATTACCATGCTTGTATCAAATCCACAATTTTCCCTAATATTAAAAAGCCCCACTATTGTATGTGTACCACTACCAAAGAAGGTTCTAAATAGATTAAATTTGCTTAAAAAAAGAAATTCACCTAAAAACCTTTTTCGTTTTACATATCTTCAAAGTAAAATACATTGTAAACATTAAACGATGCTGTAATTCTGTGTATATTGCAGTTTCTATTTTCTAATCAGCGAATTAATTAGCCCTCATCGGGCTAATTTTGGCATTTTTAAAAATAAATATTGTATCATGAGTTACATATAATCTTGGTGGGAAAATGTATCGTTGTAGCCCTACTTACTGCTAATTACTGATAATGGTTACACACAAGTATTTGATTCAAAATTATTTTACATGACACTTATGGCAGGCTGCTCCACACACCATAAAGTCTGACCCCTTCCACACATGCACCTTTGGAACGGGCACTGCACTAGTAAGTAATAAAGAGTGAAAAATGTCCTTGGCTACAAACAGGTATAGAAGCCCGAGCATTTTCTCCTCAGGAATAGTGAAGTTGAACATACCAAAAGTCTAATTGATTGGTGAAGAATAAGTTATATATTTCTGATGAACCATTAAAAGGTGCAGATCCTCATTATAGATTATCAACTAAAAGTGCATCATTTATGCTAGAGCAGCATTTCCCAAACTATGGGTTGTGACCAAAACTTTGGTGAGCCATGAAAAGTTATTAAACTATGATTTTATTAATTATACAAAAATATATATCACAAAAATGGAAAAGTGCATATTGTGATAACATTGACATTGAGTTTTTAGTAAATTTAAAGTCCACTGCTCATCTTCACACCTTTGGATTTTCAGCAATGGTTGGAATCAAAAACAAATTTTGTAACAAACTTCAACTGTCAAATTCTTTGCACCTGAAAATAGCTCACATTGATGTGGATATCAATGCTATTCTCATCAGTAACAAGAAACAGGCACATCCCTCACATGCACCTCATTATTAAATAATTAAATGGTATCCAAGATTCATGGAAATGTAATTTTTTAAAAATAATCATGAATGATTAATGTTTTTCTATATTTAGTGCGTTTTTTTTTTTCCAATAAAGTTAGGTGGGTCGCTATAAGCTGTGGTCATAAATAGTGGGTCCATAAATTGGGAATCACTGCTAGATAGCTGCTTCTGAGTAATATCACAGCAGTGGGATATCCATTAACTGAATCTTTATGTGAATGCTTTAAAATTACTTTACTGATATCAATTTAACGTTGTGTGTTATATTGACATTTCCTCTGCTTTCAGGATGCTTTAAAAAGATTGGCTTTCTTTCGAGTGTAGAAAAATATGGTATTGGTATCTGAAATCTGAAACCATAAATTTTGTTGTAGCAACCAATTTATGATGGGAAAGCCTTGCAAGATTTGAAATCTTTTATGAATTTACAGGTTGCATATTGCTTATTCTGTTTCTCACATACATCAAAAAGTGATGTACCTGAACACATCACCAGTGATGTTTCCTGGGGACATTGGGTGTTTTGCGTCTTTCAATTATCAGACACCCTCGGGCAACTCAGCTGGGGTTGATCAAGCCTCAGCTTGTATCCAGGTAGCGCTACCTTACCCACAGCTCTTTTCTCCTGGTCCACAGCCATCTTGAAGCAACCTATTTTTCTCAAGAAACACTACTTTTACAATATTTGCTTAGGACATTTGGTCATCATGCAATAATACATTTTGTCTGAGAACAGTTTATGCATTTCAGAAACTTGGGAAAATACACATTCTTGTTTGTGGTTTTTTCTTAGAGATGATGGTGTTGTCTCCCTTGATCAAATTCATATTTATATCAATTTTTGTTCCACCTATTGCACTTGCAACGTTTTTTTATCAACTTTGACAGGATTTAATAATTTGACTTTTTCAAAAGATTTATTACATCAGTAAATTGTCAGATCATCTTTTAGTGGTGGTTAATCATGAACAAATAACCTCTCCTTCATCTATAGTTAGTGATTTATGTTTGTCTCTATATTTCTCTTTCAGGCACTTTCCCCCATGTAAAATCTTTTATAAAAGTATTTTCTTCTCTTCAGTCTAAACCAATATGAAGGAGTCTGCCTGTAATTTGACATTGGTGATTTAGAAAAACACTTTCACTGAAATGTGGAGAAAAAATTGAACCAAAATGAAATATTTAGTCTGAATAAGTTTGTGAAAGGTCATTTGTCTATTTAGAATTTTGGTGTACTTTTTCTCCAACAGACACATCAAATATTATATTATTTGCTTGCAAATATTACTCTCCTCCCATGTTTTTCCATTGTCTGTGCAAAAAGATTTATGTATATTTTTTGTTTTGTAGATCACTTCTTTGAATGTAATACAGATTCATTGCGACCTTCACTTTACCTGAAACAAATCCTCCCCAAATGGCAGAAGATGCTTAAAAAAAAGAAAGACTTAAAACCAGGATCTCCCATGATTCTTGTTGTTGCAAGTTCAGCTGTTCGATCTGTCGAATTAATCAGGTGATTGCATTTACTTTTTGCGTCTCTAGAGAAGTTTTTATTAGAATACTTACTGTATTTGACTGCATATAAGACCTTTCTTTGTTCTTTTTTTTTTTTGCTCAAAACGTAAAAGTCACTTTAGTTGTCCAGTCGTACATTGGCCAGAACTTGAGGAGTTAAAAAAAATTGGGTTATAAATGAGAGGAATTCAGGGAAATGCATTTTTTCCTCTAACATTTATTTTTGGGTTTTTGTATGCTATCAAATACGTTACCTCACTCTGATCCATAGCTTCATAAGAAACAACAAAGATTGATTGAATTGGTGAGCGTGTTTCAAGTTAGATGCCGTCCATGTGTCATGACAGAATTTAGTTTTTGATATCTGCAAATAATAATTGGTTGCTTGTCATCTTTCCATGAAGCTATGTGCATTCATTCAGGATGTTTATTTTCCTTACTTTGTAGAATTTCAAGTCCTTTGTAGGTAAATAATAACACCTGTTAACATTTCCCTGGTATACCAGGAAACTACCATTGATATTTAATCTACATAACTATTATATTTCAGTTTATATGCCATAAACCATCTTCATTTGAAAAATTAAAGCACATTTTTAATTACAATTTTGGTTTACTCACTTTTAATGAGGTAGTTTCCTCTTTTTTTTTCTTTTCTCTTTTCCCATAAAAAGTGCTTTTTCATATTTTATATCCATCAGTATAACAATATAATTTGTTTTAAATTAGTCACTGTTTTAGGAAAAACTTTGATTTACAATTCCTTTTGCTTCTAGAGATTCAAAACCAACCTCTTGAGGCTGGTTGTTAAACTTTACTTCCAAACACTATTCCAATGCCTGTGTTGGGTAGATCTGAAATAAAGCTTGAATTATCTCCTCTTCTGGCCAAATCTGGCAACCCTTGACTAGAGATCTACTTACAATGAAACTGTTTTTAACAATAAATTTATGTCAATTTTCAGCTATCACATTGTAATCTTAATTAACACAAGTATCTGGCTTGGGCAAAGCTGGGATTGAACTTCTTCTGGCAGTCTGGCATAAGAATTAGGAGCATCCAGTAAGGATTGAATTCACTGCAGTAGTAATGGTCTGCTAACTGAATTTACTAATAATACTATCATGGCATCCATGACCATCTATTTGAAAAAAAAGAGTAACTGCCTTGGAAAATCCAATTAATCTATTGATGACTACATCAAGTACATACAGATCCTTTATTATTGCAGTAAATTGGGATAAAGATGCTTATCTATGTAAGAATTGATTTTTTTTAAAAAGTAATCTCTTAAAAGATAAAATGCATTCTTTTTTTTTTTTTTCTATCATTCAGGAATATCTAATTGATTTTGTTCTTGCATCTCTAATTTTTATTATGTATTTTTGGAAACCTCGATTGAAGATAGTTGCTATCTTCAAATTTCTTTTTCCATAAATATGTTGAAATTATTCAGCTGTATCTAAGTATAATTTTAAAATATTTTCTCTAATGAAATTTCTTTATTGTTTGCAGAGAGATAAATGCTTTTAAAGGAGATACTGCGAAAACAGCGAAACTGTTTGCCAAACATTTTAAGGTTGGTAGTTTGTTTTTTGTTTTTTTTCCCCTTAATCAGAAATGCTATTCATGTGTTAAACTGTGTATAAAGAAAAACTTGGTTACTAATGAGTATTTTAAAAGAAAGGCTTTTAATGTTTGAGCTAATTTCTTTCTATTCTTTTTTTTTTTCTTCTGTTCATTTCCATTATTTTTGTAAGGATGGATGACTTAACTGTCAAAAATGGATTGCATCATAAGGACTGATTTACTTTCGTACTAGCATGGCAATGACTTTGAGTTTTAGTCAAAAATGATTATTTTTTAAAAAAAAGATTTTATTAATTTTCGACTGCTATTTACCCTCATCTTAATTTTTAGTATTTTTAAAAAATTCACATGGTGTAAAATGGTTTACAATTAAACGAATAATAACTTTATTACTAAAACCTAGTTGAATTGTAATTTAAAAAAAAACAACTGAAAGTTAAGATGAAGGTAAATAGTTAAAATTAATAAAAATGGTTTACAATACTTTGTCTAAATAAAAATAAAATAATTGATCACTTTTTTTACTACAACCAAAATGATAACAGTGCCGTGCTTACTGAAATTGTGATTAAACAAACTAAAAATTAGGATGAATGTAAATAGTCAAAAATGGTTTGCAATACTTCATTTAATAAAGAAAAGAAAATAATCGTTTTTACTAAAACTCATTCATTGCTGTGTTAGCTTAGTACTCAAGTAAATAGAAATACTGTGTAAGCATGAAAGTAAAAAATGTTAGCTTCTTCAGCGGTGATCAGTCAAATCAGTCCTTAGGATGCAATCCATTTTTGATGGTTAAGTCCAACTTTGCCGGATGAGATTATATTTCCTCTGCCCAATCTGCTTATTAATAAAATTAACAGTTTGTGTGCATTAACCCTTTCAAGTCTAGCCTATTAAGGTGCTTAATGTCTGAATTAAAATGTCCCAGTAGACTTCTAAAAGAGATCTATATCCCAGCAGTCATAGAGACCTCAGGATATGTTTTGAAAGGGCTAAAACAAAATAATATAATTTTTATTTATTTTTACTTCCTCCTAATCCATTATACCTGAAAAGCATCAGTGTAAAAGAATAAATATCTAAATAGTTTTTTGGCTCTTGCTGAAAATCATTCAAAAATTAAATCCAAAGCAGTGTTAATTCTTTCTTAATCTGTATTTTGAGAACATTACATAAGTACCATAGGCGGGCTCGCCTCACAAGGCTGGTATTGAACCTCTGCCTCCAGACTTATGCCTCTGAGATACAGCATGGATTATCTCCCCTTCTGGCAACCCTATACCATAGGTTCATATTGATATTATTCTTTTAAATGGATCTAAGAAAATGATGCTTAGCACTATGTGACTTGTATAGCTGTTAATCTAACAGGAAATATTCTTATTGTTGGTCTTAGTTGAGTTTAGCTCTTAGAAGTTTACATCACCTTTGTGCAAAAAGTATTTGTTTCAAATTATGGTGAAAACTTTACAGCTTGATAAAGTTATACAGGATGTCCCGTAATTATCTCCTGTTTGCATAAGTTGTAAGGGAAGCAACTTTGTATTGACTAGGCACCTAAGAATAAAAAATGCAATGTAAAGTGAGGGGGAGTAACTTTGTATTGACTAGTAGAGAAATTGAATGTTGCTTTTACTCTTAGGTGCCTAGTCAATACAAAGTTGCTCCTCTTACAACTTATGCAAAAAGGAGATAATTATGGGACACCCTATATTTAACTTGGGAAATGAAAATGACCAGCATGATTAATTTGAAATAAATTTAATTTTGTCCCTGTGGAAATTATTGAACTTTCATATATATTCACTTGAAGGGTGCCTTCAGCGGCCATTACTCTGTAATTAGCATTTAATATACCTGGAGTTATCTCCCTTTAGAAATCAGATCATTATAATATAGATTATCCGTGTAAGCGCGAACAGACCAACACTGATTATTAAGTTGGAAATTGCTTTATTCTCAAAGTTAGAGCATTTTTATAGTATTGCACTAATAAAAATCTAGTTACGTTGTGACGTTTTTGCTATGTTACAGTAACTACAGTAAAATTTCAGATCAGTATTATCTAGATTGTTTGATCCTTAACTATAGTGACAGGTTGAGTTTGGTAGGAAATAACCCTTTCCTGTCTAATTACAGATTATCTTACAACCATTAGTTTGATAATATAACAAAATATTTATGGAATATATTACCCATGGAATTTCTTTATTAGTGTAGGCATATAATCAGCCAGCCATAATGTGTACCTTAATCTATGACAGTGGATCAGTAAATCTGTAGCCTCACACAGTTATTAGCTGAAATTTACACTGTATAATGTTATTGAAAAATAAATATTTGTGTAAAATAAATGTTTTTTTTTCATCATTAGGCTTTGGACTTATTGATGTACCTACACACACCAGTCATCTCCATTTTAAACTCTCTACCAGAGATCTGATCAATACATAGTTTACACAGTGATACTTAGATGCAGTAATTTGTTCACCATGGAACATTAAAATATTGCATAGGTTGAGAAATTTCTCAGCTTAACAGTTGAACTTACAATCATAAGCATCACAAATCCAAATTACCATGAAAAACCACTTATCAACTATAAGCATACATTTTTGCATTTTTTTAATCCTGTTAAGATGCTTGATTTGTTATTTGTAGAGTATTACAAAAAACACTTATTACATTTCTTTTCTCATTTCAGCTTGAGGACCATAAAAAATTTCTTAAAAAGGCTGTTATTCACATTGGTGTTGGTACGCCCAATCGACTGAATGCTTTATTAAATTCTGGTAAATTCTCTACTTTCCTTTGTGATTTGTTTTTTGATACTTTTATCCTATGTTATCTTTCAAAATTAACAGTAAAACTTGAATCTTTCAATCAAGCCAGAAAGTGTTAGAATTGATTAATTGAATTGACAACACTATTTGTCACAAACCTTTAAAAATACACAATTGTGCTGATCCTTATTGGCAGGATACTTAAAGTAATTGCTTTTATCACCTTATATAGATTCATATATGCTTTGATTGCCGACTTCTTTTTTTGTGACAAGTGTTGCTACTGCTAATTCATTGTTACATTTTCTCTTCTTGTTTAAGAGAGATCATGTATGGTGAGGTTTCTGTGTGCACTTACACTTGAAAATTACATTTAACATTATGTTTTTGAATTTCTGAGATGAGGAATTATTATTATACACATTTTTCAATGTCAGAAAACATGGTCTGTTATACATTCCTTTTAAATCTTTTTTCCTTACGCATTGGAAAATATTTTCACGGTCAGAATGAAATGAAGTTATTTCAGACGTATTTCAGTTTGTGAAATAGCTTTATAAGTTGAATACTCTTGCTTTGTTACAGTTATAGGCTATCTTTGAGCAGGGTATTGCAACTATTATTACTGGGAGTTACAACAATTTGAAATTTCAGATTTTATATAAACCTTCAATATGGTATTTAGAGGAGAATCTTAAGAAAATTGTTTGGTCCTACTTTGTAGTGTAAATGCATTCATTCATTTATGTGTCCCTAAAATTACAAATGAAAATACATTTTTTAATCTTTAGCTCTCTGTAGGTGACTTCATTCCTGAGCTAGAAGTTTGTCCTGCTGGCGACTCCATTGCCAAATGATAATGTGTTTGAATTTTGAGGTTGTGTTGTCATGTCAATTTCAGTCATATGTGAACAGACACGCATTACTGGCTTTCAAAAAGTCATTAAGTGCACAAAATCTTGGTGACTTTGAAAAAGAATGCAGAATGCTAAAGGTTAATATCTGAATTGAAAAATGTTTGTAACATTTTATTATTTACTTTTAACAAACACTGATTTTTGCTTTCCTTTATTTTTTAGAAGCTTTAAAACTGAAATCTCTGAATGCACTGATCCTTGACTGGAATTGGCGTGATATCAAGTCTCATCGTCTCATTGATGTCCCAGAAGTTCGATCTGACCTCATGTCTTTATTCAGGACTTTCTTCAGTCAACAGGTCAAAGACAAACAGTGTCGAGTAGGATTATTCTGACAGGAATTATAGAAAAAATATATTTTTAATAAAAAAAATCATAAAATTGATAGCCTTGTTATTGTTTAATGTTATTGATAAAGTGAATTGTATAATTTTCTCTGTGATCCCTTATATTTATTTTAGAAAAACAACTAAACTTTTAGTTTTATGATTAGATAAATCTTAATGCTGATAAAGACTTCTTCTTTTTACATATTCGGTTTCTTGATATTCTAAGATTTGTTTCTTTTAGGAAAACTTTTGCAAATTAAAAATATTCATTTTTAAAAAAATATATTTTTAAGATACATTTTTATTATAATTTGCGAATTGTCAGTCTGTCTGTGACAACAAATAGAAAGAGGGGAAGGAACTAATGCGCGCACACAAACACAAAATTAACTGTTCTGCTCTGTGTGTGTTTTCGTTCGCTGGCTGCTGGTAATATAACTAATTTAGTTAAAATTACCATGCATTATCCTTTCAAATTACTGTGTAAACATACTGACTCAGGACACAGCTTTAGGTATACTATTAACAAAACAATGGGCATTTACTAGTGATTCATGGAAGTGAACCACTTACAGAGAAACTTTGATTATCTGAACTAGAAGGGTGGGGATTACTGATCTGATAATAAAAAGGGGAAGCCACATTGACGGCACCTTGAAATCTTGTTTGGATAATCCAAAATTCAGATAAATGATGTTCTTATAACCAATGTTCTTCCAATCTCTAGTGTGTACTAATAAGTTAAAAGTAATTTTTTTAATAATTTTAACTTGAAACAATATGAAATGAAAAACCACTTATTATAATTTCATTTATTATTTTCTTTGAAAAGTTTGTAACTTGAAAGAAAGTCAAGAACTGAGAGAACATTTAAGATTTACTCCTCCCCCTCTCTTTTCTTGTTACACCTCCCTCTCCTCAGCTCCTTTCTTTTTAAAAATGATAAACACACGGAAATAATTTCCCCTGCAGACTCATGGAGTATAGGGCTGTTATGGTTTCAGTAGGTTTTACAGGGTAGAGTTGCTAGCCCCTTGCTTAAGATAGAATGCCTTACAGGGCTGAAGGGTGCCAACTGCCCTGCTGTTTACCCATAGCTGGGGTGGGGTAGAAGTGGATTCATGCCTATGCCAAGGGCATTAGCGCGAAGTGAACATAAGTACCCTCGGCTGAAACTTGAACTTGGTTCGCCAATTCCATTTTCCGTGCTGCTAACCACTCTGCTCCTCGTAGAAATTGTGAATGAAGTAAAATGGTTCTAAAATTTCCTCTGGAATTACAAACTGATTAATGTTGAAACTTTCAGAAAATGATATTCTAGATCAATGCGATTTTATTTACTGCACCACCACAAAACTTTAAACTCAAGTTGAATAAACATTACTATTTGGAATAATCCATTACAGTTTTTCAAATTTTGGTGTTAGTCATTTAAAAAGCAGTGTCCAATAGTGAAGTTGAGCAGTGCCGCAGGTCACAAAACAAATGTTGCTGTGGACCAAATATGGTTGCCCATATGTGCTTTAAGTCAGAGATGATGATAGAAAAATGTGTGCTTGTATAAGATTGCTGTTTTTCATCTAATTTTGGCCAATTACTATGTGTGCCTCTGTTGATAGCAACATTTTTTTTTTATATGTATCTTTTCAATATATTTTTCAACTGTACAAATAGTTTCCTATTTATCTACTATTTAATTTGATTTCAACTTTTGGTAATCATGATCAGATGGTTACTATTCCTAGATTCAGTTTCAAAACACATTGTGTCACAATTTCTTCATTTCAAAATTAAGTGTATATAAGCTAACTAATGGTCATATACTCCATTATATATAGCTTACTAGTTTTGTAGCATTTACTTTATATAGCTTTTATTTTATGTTATTGGATTAGCCTTCACTTTATAATAAATGTTATAAACCAGTGTTTCATGATTGGAACATTTCTATTTGGGATCTACTTCATCACAAAGTTGATCTTTGTTGGATGGTTTTAATTTGAATCTCTTGGAGAAAATTGTCAAGGATGTCTTTAACATAACTTTATTATTGATACTTAGTTTAACTTGAGTACAAATTCAAATAGAGAGAAATGGGAGTTGGAAGAATGTGTTGCACCAATCTTCCAAGAGTGGTGAGCAAACCCCCTTGCCTGCCTTGAAAATCAGCATTCAAAATTCTGGCTATTTATCTGGACTTAAACACTCACCAATGGCATTAGTGGGAAGTGTGCAACTGCCTTATTCACGCTCAATGAAACTTATTTCCAACTCCTATGAACTTTTTTGGCTGGATGTTTGTAGGGACAGCATATGAAGAAAGCAAATCGTTTACCCCAAAAGACTACCAAACTTGCAGTATGTAAATTCTATGTCCTGTGTGTCTTTGGTCTTGCAAATGTCTTGGGTGGATGGATTACTTTGCATGAGAAATCTTGACTTCTTGACTGACACATTTTTATCAAGAAGTTTTACACTTTGGATTGGCACAAAGGTTTTGAGCAGTGAGAGGAGCTTTAAATGTGGCAACTCCTTTCTTTTGGTTTTCTTCTCTTTAACATCTCCTCAACTCCCTTATTTTTATCACCTAAAATTTAAATTCTTTTTAACTATTTTTCTTATTTAGATAATTTTATGCCAACACCATTTTCCTGAGAAAAATTTGACACCTTTTTATTGTCATACATTTCTCAGCAACTTTGTCATTGAATTGCTTGTATGGAACCAGAGTACGCTGGGATTATGGGTTTTCTCAACCATCTTTCCAGGGTAATCAAATTCACATGAATGGCACCAGAGTATTTCAATCAATGATAATTATACATGATTAAATTTATTTTGTGGCTGACATCCATTTACTGAAGATTTTCATAATGATAATTAGTTGATTTTGTGTGAACTTACCTTCATATTGCACACATTGTTAAAGTTCAAGGAATTCTCTGATGTTACAATTAGTGTGTTATAAAGTAATTATTTTTACTGAAGCAACTAAGGTCATATCATGCTAACCTGAGTTTGGAAAATATCTTTATATTATAGGAGACTATATTTTAAAATCTAATATATTTTAAAAGAAAAGTTCAGTACATAATATTTCTTGCTACAGAAAATAAGAAAGAATAATAAAAAAAACATTAATGATGGATGTTGTGTGAAGTTATTTTGTCAGTTTTCAAGAGATTTTGTTTGTATGTTTATTTGCAGAAGACAAAGAATTTACAATTAAGAGGAATTTTATTCTTTGTGGGATGAGCTACTATCATTCAATTAATAATTTGCACTGATATTCTCACCTGTGTGTGTGTGTGTGTGAGAGAGTTTGTTTTGTTTAACATACTGATTTGATTATAACACCAGAGGAAAATGTGTGTTAAAAAAGTTAAAAAAACTGACTCAAATAATTAGTTGAATTATTAACATTTTTTCCTTAAAATTTTGAATAATTTTTTTCTGCTATTTAAAATGTTTTATTCTGTTGGTGCCTTGTTGATTTCTGTAAAGCAAACATTTTTTGTAAATTCTAGAATTCATTTTTTTGTTTTTAAATATTTAAAATTTTTTATTTAAATTTCTTTTCAGTCAGTGACATAGTATCAATGTTCCCTCCCGATTAGTACCTCCCCATGTTTTTAGTTTAGAATCCGAAAATCGACATAAATTCAGAATAGTCCACTTTTCCATCTTTGTTCTTGTCAACATGATCAAGCCAGAGCTGCAATTGATCTTCTGCAATTGAATGGCCCTCGATCTCCTTTGTGGCCTTCAACAGGTCATCAAGTGTGATAAAGCCGTCACCGTCTTTGTCGCATTTTTGAAAAGCACCTCTCACCTCTTTAATTCTGGAAAGAGAAAAGAAAAACATGGTTAGGAAATGAAATGCATAAGTGCTGTATTTCCCAGTGTCTTGATGCCGGAAAATATGGTAATAATGTATTCACTAACCCTAACACCTATGTCACATATACATATGTCAGGTGCTGGGTGCATGGGCATCTGATGCCACTTTTCCAGTGGGGGTGCGCAGGGATGCAAAGTATATATTTCCGGGGAGGGGGTGATATATTCATAATATATCTTAGTGGCAACCCTGTTACCAGTGAAGAATAATACCATCTTTTTATATGGGTACATTAAGTTGGGCTTACATATACAATTGTACTGCACCATTATCCTTTATTGACTATGAGGTTCCAACTTTCAAACTCCCCTCACTCTCGGTGAGAAGGTCTGATCAAGGAGGTTTGCCCCCTCCCCAGTGGACACCTGTGGCTGGGTGATTGGTTATCGTGAAAAACATCAATATCAAATCAGAAAAAAGATCTCCTTTCCAAAACTGTATACTTGTAAAATTGGTGAAATTAAGAGTATATACATGAAGACTTTCAAAAACTGCAAACATCATTTTGGTGGATCTCCCTCAACCACCGCTCTGAAATTGAGTGTTTTTATTTTTGTTTATTTAAAAAAACGAGTATCAAAGATTTTAAAAGCATGTGAATGTTCTTATTACTTTGTAAAGAGGAGGAAAATTAGGGTGTGTCTAGATGTGATCATAAGGTTCCATTTTGGATGAGTGTACAGTTCTGAATGAAATCAGCTCATTTGAAAAGTTCCATTTCATCCGTTTGTTCCCTCCTCTCTAATTTCCATACTATGTAAATAAACAGGGTAAATTTCAAGCAAGTCTGTACAAGTGAAATTACTAGATTAAATTAGATCAGTAATCATTAATATCTGTTTTTGTCTATTTTGTCTGATGCTCAGCACATAGTTAAACATAAAACAAATTAAGATTTTCAGTATCATATTCTGTATCAGCCTCTATATCAATGGTAGGCAATAAAGGTTGCTCTGTATATCAGAGGGTGGCCAAACTTGCCCAATGTAAGAGCCACATACCATAAACTTGAGATGTTTGAGAGCTGCAAGACAAACAAAATTTACACACGTTTTTATTGTTACACATTTTGTTACAAAAAGTTTATATAAATATTAACAAATAAATGTGCAAAATAATATTTATTAATTATTCATGTATGTAGTTTTTTAAACTTAATTTTTATTAATTTCAGTAATCACAAAGTGCACATATGTACCGAATGTTTTCAGAATTTTGACTGATGATTGCTTTAATTGTATCAAATCCTATATTAGGATATAATATAGTTAAATATTTTTATTAACCATGAACATTAAACTTATGTTTTTATCCAATGAAGTCTTGGTTCATACCTGGTAAATAACTATGAGGCTTGAATTTTTAATTTTATTTACCTTTTATATTAACTGTAATGAGAAAAGGAGCTCAGCCAATAAATTTCCACAAGCCTAACATTAAATGTCAAAGAGCCGCATGTGGCTCCCGAGCCGCGGTTTGGGCACCTTTGCTCTATAATAGTCATGTCTTGCAGAAAAATCATTTTTCAGATTTTCACAGTTTTTATACAAGTCTGCTTTTTTTCATTACTTTTTCATTTAAAATATCAACAGTTATGA
>VCCN01001809.1:2117884-2130889 GCA_006491835.1 Architeuthis dux
CCCCTTTCTGGTTGTTTACCAAAAGATAGGTTAATGCTATACTAATTATGATTTGCAACTGTACAAAGTAATTCAACTAATAATCCATGGTAGTAAAGAAGTACAGAGTAGAGATGTCTTTTTTGAATGCTTTACAGTAAATTCATTTATCATCTTAACATTCAACAGAGGGCCCCCAAGAGCGATGGGGGTCCCCAATTCAAAATTCTGCTGAGATAAAGACTTGGGCCAACTCTGTTCTCATTTTTGCTTCTTACTCGCTCTCTTTCCTGTTGACAAAATGAAAGAGAAAGACATTTTCTTCATTTACAAGTTGTGCAGACTAATGGCAGCAAAAATTATTCTAACAGCCTTTTTGTAAAATTTCATCGAAGACATTGTTAATGCTGCAGACACAGAAGGTGACATTTACAAATTAGAAAACAAATCTTTCAAATAATTGATATTATTTTGATAAACTGAAGAAATGATACGAATCCAGCATCATGTCTGACAATCTTATGACGCATTACAGAGCAATGTTGAGTGGGTGGATAGGAACAGACACAGCAAAACTATTTCGTCCACATCTTAAATGTTCAAAAACATTCCATCTTCATCCCTTCGTCACTTCTTGTATTAATTACACCACAATAAAAATACCTGTCTTGTTGGTAAATAATCTTCTTGGGCAAATTTTTCGTTAAGTGGCTGAGTCATTTTTAAAAAATCTGGAATTACTCAGAGCTGAAATGAGGAAGAAAAAGCCAAATCTGCCACAAAAGTAGTGGACAATACTTTATTTTGGGATTCAACAATATTGCTTTATGGACAGGGGCACACTTAATGATTTTTATTGGGGAGGGGTGCAGGCCACTAATTTGCCTACAAAGTGGGCGTGAAGACCAAATATGGGTAGAAATTTGCTGACAGAAAAAGCATTGGGGGTGCAGCATCCCTGTACAGGGGGTACAGCACCCCAAATGTTTTTTCTGTCAGCAAATTTCTACTCTTATTCAGTCTGCATGCCCATTTTGTACTTCGATATGCCCCTGCTTATGGATTGTGTTGGCTAAACTATGGATTAAAACTCCACCCTTCTATTGACCAGTAAAATCATCATCAGCAGCAGCAGCCATTTTAGGTCCACTGCTGAACAAAGGCCTTTTCCAACTCTAACCATGATGATTGTCATGTTGGTTTGGGGGAAGGTAGTGACTAATTGAGCTCACCCCTTGCCACTATTTTCTGGTGAGCTGATTTTGAATTCAGAGTTGTCTTTATCCTAGACTGATTGCCACCCAAGGCTGGGGATGTCATTAGTGTGAAGTGAATGTGAACAGCCTCGGTCAGATTTTGAACTCGGATCATTGATCACATTATCTATGCTGTTAACCTTTATGTCACTCACACCTCCAACCAGTAAAATAAATAGAATAAAAAGATGTCAATTAAATAAAGTCTAGAATTCAATTCATAAATAAAAAGTAAAGAAAAATCTGGCTTTATAAAATAAAACACTGTTACCAATTACCACAGTTGTTTGTCGCTGGCGTTTTCAGTTACAGTTACAATCTGGCGACATTAGTAAATTTATTTTCCCAACATAAAGCAGATGTATAAAGTGTTCATTAATTTTGTTCCTTTCCATTCTTTGAGAAGATAACAAAAGCTTCCATTTTTATACTTTCTGTAATGGCCACAGTTTTCCGGTTTGCTCTACCCGACAAAAAAAGACCTGACATCTTTACATACTTATTGTACACCTAAAGCAGACTACAGAATGGATAGGCCGAAACATTTTGGTAACAACAAAAAGAATGAGATAAATAGTCCGAACAATTCTTGTATTCTCTGTATTCATATTTTGAAGACAAAGTATAATTAACGATAAACATCAGTGACATCTTTTCAAGACTTTTCAATAACTTTTTCTGCATTCTTCTCCTCTTTTTTGTAAGAAGGGAAAACTAAATACATAGCTATTCCTCTGCCCAGACTCTTTGATGGAGAAAAATCTTGGATGGCTATTTCTATGCTATAAATGCTACAATACGTGCTGATAGAAGACAAAAGGTTCTCTGGTTATTATTAGATAGCAAAATCTTCCATATCAAATACAGCCAGTGGTGTACCTATGTTATGGCACGTGCCCTGGGTGCCACTTGAAGGGGGCACCACTTAGCAGTCTATTATTAAAGTCAGGCAATCCATCCTCGGATAGCAAAAAAAGAATTTTCTTCAGATGTATGATCTTTGATTATTATGGGTGAGAAGCACTAGGATGGCCAAATTGTTAAACCACATATAAATTATTAGGTAAAAATACAGTGCTGGGAGCTCCATGACTACATACCTCACAGTACCACTGCTCAGTACCAACTGGCATTAAGATTATTTTCCCTATGCAAACTAGGTAGGTAGTCTAGAACTTTGTGCAAAATCTATGAAATTTAGTGTTCTTATTAAAAGTGCTGTTTTCTTATTTCAGAGCATTGTGTAAGAAGACCATGAAATGTTTCTTCACGAAGAAGAAGGAAAGTCAAAGCAAATTAAAACTAATACTTTTGTATTTGAGAGCCTCCTTGGGACAAGGCAGACTGTGATCTTGCTCTGCTGAGTATAGAAAGAAAACAAACTGACTTTTAGCATACCATAGACCAATTTGCATTAGTAAAAGCAAGTTGTAATTTTCACGTGGAGCCATAACACCTTGCAACACGATTTTTGTTCCTGGGTAGTGAGTATTATTTTCTGATTACTTATGTGTAAAAAGTATATAAACTGGCTATTATTCCTGTCAAACTTTGCTTTTGTGACCAGGACAGTGATAATTTGAAATTTACCTATTTACATATTTTATTCACATAAAACTAAAAGAAAAAAAAATCACATTTGAAAGAAAAACAAATTAACTAAATTAACATGTATTTACACTAATGTTAAACAAAAGTGATCGCAAAAGATTTAGAAGTGAGTAGTTTTTTTAGATTTACGATTGTACTGTAATTCACATTCACCAACCAGACTCCAAAATATAATCTCCGATCATGTTCTCATTATATGTTTCATGGTAGCAGTGTTTAAAGTCCAGTATATCCTGGTGGAAGTGCTCGCCTTGCTCCTACAAATACGCTCCCATGTTCTCCGTGAATTTATCAAGATGAGTGTCGAGGATATGAACTTTGAGGGACAGCCTGCAGCCCATTGTACCGCAGTTCTACACCATAGTCTCAACCAGCTCTACCAAGTTTCCACCCTTGTGATTGCCCTGGAAGCCTCAAACCACTGTGACAAAGCTGTTTTCTCATTTCTAGTGAGCTTCTTGGGGAATTTCTTGTGCCCACTTCTTTATCTGTGGTGGGACGAATACATTGGCTTTGACCTTTGCTTCAGACAGTTCACATTGTGGCAGAATCTGCTTAGATGTGTGAGACCTACAAGGTATATGAATGCATACGTATCAGGGATCAAGACACATTCTGGGAACCTCAATGAACAACATCACATGGAAGCCACTGGATGACCCTTGGAAAGTGTTCATGCCACCACTGCACATAGAAATAGGCCATATGAAACAATTTGTCACAGCTCTAGATAAGGAGTTTGTAGCCTTCATGTACGTTCCCTGGTCTGAGGCAAAATGGGTAAATTACAAAATATCAATATTCTGATCACAGTAGCAAAGTTTGAAAGGAATAATAGCCATTTTCTATACTTTTTAGACATAATCAATCAGAAAATAACACTTATTACCCAGCAACAAAGAAAAAACGTTTTATGGTGTGATATGTTAATTAAAAGCTTGACTTGTATTTTTGAGCTGATATTATGGTAAAGTTATTTAAAGATATTTTTGAGATGTTTGGACAGGGGCCCAAGTTCAGTGCTTCTTTCAGTATCATCTGTTGATATGGTCCTGAACACAGTTCACATTTTTTTCCAATTTGTTGTATCTTGCTGCATCAAATATTGGACTCTTCTAAACTCTTTTTACTCTACGGGTACCATTACAATAAAAAGTCATTTGCAGACTGGCGGAAAACTTACTGTGATGTTTCACTTTAAGGTGACAACTAACCTGTTGGATATTCCGGTATTGGAGGCAGAATTACACAAGAATAAAGAAGAACTAAAATAGAATCACCTGTTCGTGTTAATGAAGTATCAAGCATTCAAGCAGTTCTTGCAGATAATCTTAAACATAAGTGCATTTTCTTCATGACATTTTTAAACAATAGAATTTATTTCATTTGATAAAAGATACTTTGAAGCTATGTTCCCTCTAATTTTATTATTCAGTGTGTGCAATCTTTTTCCTGTCACAAAAGTATGGGCGCACTGAATGCTTGTGCAAATGTAAACTTGAAATTGTTTCAAGATAATTTTGGCACAGCCTATCTCTCATAGCTAATAAAACTGTATTGGCATCTGTATTATAAAGTAGTAAAATGTGTTTGTACTCAAAGATGTTGAGAACTACGCATTGTAGAACAAAAACAAAGGCAAATCTGAAATCAGTATCGAATTACCTACAGCACACATCCTTAAGTCAAATTTTGCAAAAAAAGAATTTGTTGATTTCTTTGAGGTCTACATTCGCGCTCTCTGAAATAAGTCTGTCTAAATTTTTTTTTTTCATCTAGGATTTTTTCAAAGACTATTAGTGTTAGATCTATAAAACTATACTGTTAAAGTTGAGACAGAACAGGAGTATAATGTATATAAGAGATTTTATTGGTTATATGTTTTTTCCGTTTCAAAGAGTTTTCATCATCGGTGGATATAAATCGGAGTCAGTCTTTTAACATCGATACAGTGTTGATGAAATGTTTCCAAGCATAGAGGGGACTGCTATATGTAGCTGTCCCATGTTGTCACTGTTGAATCTTATGGAGAATTCTTAGCTGACCCAAATCTGGTTGTGATAAGTGGATTCTGGGTAATTCTAGATCAATCTGAGGTCAGAGTATCCATTTGACCATTCGAGGTTCTGCAGATTGGTATGTGAGGTGGGAAGGGGCGAGGAGAGATGGTGTTATAGTAGTAGGTAAGGAGGTAATAGGAGAGTCTATTTGGGAGGTATATAAGAAAATATACAGGGAAAATAATTATAGATATATTTTACAAAAACTATACATATATATATTACACATATACATTTTACAAAAACTATATATGCATATCATACACATACACTTTACAAAAATTATATATTAGTATATGTATATACTATATAAAAATATTTAGGAGAAAATGGAGGGATTCAAACTGTTGAGGTTGCTAGGTATATATATATATATATATACACACTGAATCAGCATCATCCGGGTAAGGTTTTCTTTCACCATTTGAACCTACACACGTGTGTGTATGTGTGTGAGCGGGGTCAATGCTTTTTTAAAAATTTCGTTTTGGGCACTAATTCGTATGCTTCAAAATCATGGTAGCTCAATAGCCGAGTGGTTTGAGGCAAAGATAATGTAAATGGCGGACCGAGTTCAAATTCTGACGGATAAAGTTATTTTTTTTTCTTTCAATTTTATATACTTTCAATCTATTTGTCCTTCAACCATCTGGAAATTTATCAGTTTTGAAAAAAAACAATGTTCAGCTTCTACAATGTAGTTATAATTCTAAACTGGACTTCACTTTCAATTCATCGAATTGAATTTCTCTTCCTTTCAGAGCTAATATAATTTTGGTACTATGTATAATAAAGTAGTTGTTTATTTGTTTTTGTACTCTTATAAGTCGAGAACACAGAGAAAAAACAAAGGCATAATCAAAATCAGCAGGTCTCAATTACCCTACAGCACACATTTTTGGGTCGAATTATCACAAAAGAAATTCCTATGGGGTCTGCATTCGCATTCACATGAAAACTAATCTTATCACTTAAGAAATCTGTGAGAGCAACAATACACCAGCATTTAGAAACAAGGTAAATGCACCCTTACTTTCCATTCTTCATAGGTGACCATGAATGTGAATTTCTCTTTCTCTCAGTGCTTAAGACAGTTTGGAAGTATATTTTTAAGGAATCCAACCCTAACCTGACAATAAAACATCTTTTTATTACAGCAAAAACCATAACCCTACCTTTAACCTTAATTCAAACACAAATGCAACAATAACTAGCATTCCAAGGGAAATTATGAATCACCACTACCCATATATGCTTCTTTTTACCTCATAAATTAAGCAGTGGTGGTGGTAAAATTAATTTACCTTGATGAAAATGCTGCCAGTAAGGTTTGAATGATAAATTCATGATTTAAAAAACAAAAAAACAAGCGTGAATGCTGCCAGACACAAACTAAGGGATCAATTTAGGATAAACTTACATTGAAAATTGAACCCCCCCCCCCCCCCCCTCCACTAAAAACCTATTATGGTGGGAATTTAAAAAAAAAACAAAAAAACATTTTCCTACTCATTGAAGGGAGTGTGTGTGCAAAGTTTCTACTATGAACAGTTAGGGCTGGGCAAAGTCAGGATACATAGATATATATGAAATCAAATTATGGATAATTGTATATCCAATCGACAGAATATAATAAGTGTCATTATAATTATCATAGATATATATATAAATGTCATAACACATGAATAACATAAACCCTGCAACAGTGTTCAAACCGTTCTGTTGTGGGTAGCAGTGATTAAAAAATGGGCACAATTTAAATCCAATACTCTGCTTTGACGTGTGAACTACAAACGCACAAGTGAACAACTTTGTTCAGTTTGTTGTTCCATTAGATAAAACATTAATGAGCATTTTAAAATTTTTTATGTGATGCAATGGCGAAATAAATTAATAACAGTAAAACCCATCAATTCACAGATTATTATTGTTAAAGTTGTTGGAAATAATTAAATCGAAACTCATTCATTACGTCATTATTTTAGGGAATTAACCTTTTGGGCGCACAGCTTAGAGGGAATTATGCTTTGAAGACAGAAACAAATATATTTATTTATACAATTTGTGAAGCGTTCTGTATTATGTTATGTTATATTGCTTTATAAAAGAAGGTTAAACCCTGTATCTTTGTACAAGAAAAATGATTTCAGTTATATAAATGTAAGAATCATATGATGGAAAACGATTATGTGATGTGTAAGGATGATGCTATAATACTTACCCATAATGCCGTTGTCTAAGTACCTTCCGGACCTTCGTTATAAAGTCTTTCCACGTGATGACGCCGTTTTCATTCTTTTTGCATTTTTTGAACAAATACTGAAAATAAACAGACACAATAAGATATTTATGTGTTGCTGTTGTTCACACGAAAGACATAATTATTCCACAACGGTTATGTACTCGAAATGGTTCAACATGTAAAACATTACAAAATTAAATCATGAAGCGTTGGAAATGCTGTGTGGTTATTCAGAACAAACAACAGGAATCAAACAGTATTGAATAATAAAAAATAAAACCGTAATTTGATTAGAATTTTATTCCCATATCTGGTTATAATGTCTTATGCTAAGCCTAGGGAAATAGTAATTTTGTTCAGATGTATTATTTGTTTGTTGATTAATTGATTTATATCTCTTAACTTCATTTAAGCTAATTGTGAATCTTCAATTATCCATTCACTTATACGTTATACTCATCAGCTTCTTTGTCTATTAGAACCTGTTAATAACGCTCTACAGAGTAACATGTCATTACCAGAAGTATATTTCAGTCGTATTAGGAAGGGACAGGTGGACAGTGCACTATAAGTGAAGAGTTTATCAGCTTATCTATTAATGCAGTGGATTAGATAAGATTTCAAGCAGAATTGTTCAAAATGTGAATAAAAAGTGTGCATCTTGCATACTAATTGATTTTTTGATGCTCTTTCAAATAAAAACAGGATACACGCGATCTGACTAAAACTGCGACCGCCATCTTTATTTCAACATAGTCGCCAGAAAAAGAAAAATGCGTAAAATAGTACAGTAGATTAGTAGAAATTTCAGAATTATTCAGAATGTGAAAAATAAAAGTGTGAAAACTTGCATACTGGTAGATTTTTTTAAATGCTCTTTCATCTAAAAACTAGACTCACAGTATCTGAACAAAACTGCAGCCGCCATCCTAATTTCAAAATGGACGCCATAAAACAAAATTCGCAATATAGTACAGTAGATTAATCGAAATTTCAACCAAAATAGAGAAAAAGTGTGAAGACTCACATACTGATAGATTTTTGTAATGTTTTTCCTATAAAAACAGGAAACAAACGATCTGACCAACATGTAGTCACCATCTTTATTTCAAATTGATCGTCATAAAAAGCAAAATTTGCAATAACGATTAATTGAAATGTCAACCAGAATTGTTCAAAATGTGAAAAAAGTGTAAAAACACAAACACTGGTGGATTTTTTAAAATGCCCTTTCGTATAAAAACAGAATACACACGTTCTGACCAAAACTGTAGCCACCATCCTAATTTCAAAATGGTCGCCATAAAAATTACTTTTCACCTAATTGTCGGGCATACATTAGTTGATACAAACATTTCTATCTATGGATGCAATGTATAATCATATGTTTTCATGCACAAGGAATTAGATGCAATTGATAACATTGCTCTATTTCACGTAACCAAATTACGATAATATATACGCACGATATACTACGTTTCTCATGTAATGCATGGAAGTTGTCAATCGCAAGGACGACAACATCATTATCAACTGACTTGATCAAGACTTTCTTGTGAGCAATGGAAAGAAATGGAAAGCAAACAAGAGAAGCCTAGTGTCAGTTTTTTCATGATCAGAACAAAAGCTATAAGTTGAACCTTTCAAGCAAGTCTTCCTTTCTCAATTCAACAATAGTATTAATACCTCATGTGACCGTTGCGAAACTCACACACCAAGTAGCCTAACATGGACATAAACCTATAAACAGGAAAGGATTTTTGCGAACAAATTCTAGTCAGGTTTCCATGTCATTTATTTTATTGAAAACATATTTTTTCGAATTTTGTAGTTTGTGTGTGGTCGTTATCTAATAAGGGGATCGCGGACTTTGCAACTACTGATAACTGTTTGTACTGGGATATGCTAATGTATCCCATGTATTGGTGTACATATTGATGAGTATGTGTGCATGCATGTATATTTATACAGTGAGTGCAAAAGTTTGGATGTATTCCTTACTGGTTATAGCAAGATTCTGGTAGCAAATGCTGATTGATAGATATAGATATATCGGTAGATCGACATATATTGTTGAGACGTAAGAAAAAAAAGAGAAAGAACGCGTATGAAGAGGAAACTAGAAAGCACACAGAGAGCGCATACAACCGTGTAAGTTTGGATTTCCCCAATTGCGAACTATTGTCTGAATATATGAAAACATATCTCTCAATCGAAAATAATTCCTGGATCTGCCTCAAAATGTAATCAATTCTTCCGTAGCCCATCCTTTCCACAAAATGTTATTGAAATTCTTTGAGACCTTCTGGAGATATGGACAGCAGAGGCGTAGCAGGGGGGGGGGGCAGTTGTCCCCGGGTGCAGGTGTGAATGACTGCAAGATTTCCTCTAGTTTATTATGCCTGTTAATTAATAATTTTGCCTTCTCTAGGATATAGCGCAACTATCCCCGGGCGCTGAAAAACCTAGCTACGCCACTGGAGGACAGACAAACAGACACGAATGAATACATATACCTCTTCCAACTTCGTTGGCAGAGATAAATAAAATAGAGAAAGAATCAGAGAGACAGAAAGAAGGAAAAAGCGAGAGAAATAAAAAGAGAGCGGAAAGAAAGAGAGAGAAAGGGAAAAACTGAATGAAGTAGTTAGAAAGAAAAAAAAAATTTAAATGAGAAAAATAGATCCAGGGAAAGCTTAAGAAACGAGTTGCAATTTTGGACATTTTGTGCCCAAATTTGACAAATCTGGCCTTTTCGAATAGCATTTGGCCAGAAACCTTTTGGTTTGGCCATATTTAAATTTGTGGCCATTTTGACTTTGTTGCAGTAGTATTTTTAATAAATTCTTATTTTTGGCGTGTACTTCAGTATTGCAATGTTTTAGAAACAATCATTATTCATTTTTTCATACTACTATTCACCTTCATCTTAATTTTTCAGTTGCTCTTTATAATCCTATAATAATATAAATGTAGAGTTGCGAAAAAAACCAAACAACTGAAAAACTAAGATGAAGTAAATAAATAGTATTAATTAAAAAGAAAAATGATACTAATGATTCACAATACTTCATAAATAATACAATAATTGCTTTTATAAACAATTTTGGCATTTTTTTGACGTGTTTTCTATCTGGCAAATCTGGTGCATACAAGTGTTTGTTTGTTCACCGTTTAGCAGAACTGATTATTCCGTGTGTCAGGATGTCGACCTATTCCCAGATCAGCGGATTGTTCCAGTCAACACTAGCGTTACCGCCTCCGTCACGGAAATTCCGGGTAGATACGGCTACCTCTTATTCTATATATAGACCTCAAGAGGAACCCATTTTCGTTTTTTTAATACTTCAGCCTACCATCTAAATTCTAAGAATAGTATCCAGGTCAGGCAGTAGGTGGTTGGGGGCGAAGGAAGTGTGGTGCTAGCAGAGGCAGACGACGTCATCAAAACCATGTTGGATGCTGCTACTGTTGTATATTAGCCGTATCTCTCGTATCAAGAAGACAGACAGTACTGCTGACTCATTATCATTATAATATCATGTTTTCATGTTACAATTCTAAAGACACGGCTGATGACTTATTACTTGTTTCTGTTATGCGCACGCCACAGAATAACGCTATTTTTATACTTGTTTATTCTTCGGAAGAATTTGTCCCAGATAGATCCTTTTGGCAGACTGATCTAATAATGTTGATTGTTAGTAATCATGGGATATAGCGATATAGGTAATGGATTAAGACAGGCAGATTTGAAGTTTCATCATTGGTATTCGGCTGTTAATGCTTTTCTAACTACAAACTGTTCTCAAGCCAATAAGCCTTGTCCTTGTAAAATCAGCGGTACTACCAACAGAGATACATCGATGGAAAGTAGCAGGAAGCATAAATCTCATTTCAATGGGTGGATATTTGACTTAAATAATATAGTTGTTATATATCTCACACTGTCACAAAAATACAGTATCGCCCATAAATGAATACACCCATACCCCTTTTTTACTAGAAAGTTAATTTTCTTCTAAATCAAACATAGCAGGATTTTATTATTTCTAGTGGAACATTACACAATCAAAACGGATGTTATCGGGTATTATTTATAACCAAACTCTACATCATTGAAACTCTGTTGCCAAACATATTTTTTCGTAGCGGTGAAGTGAACTCGTTTTTGGACGGGGACATATTCATATTTTTGGCAACAGAGTTTCAATGCTGTAGAGTTTGGTCATAATTAATACCCGATAACAGCAGGGAGGTTTGCCGGCCTTGAAAATCAACATTCGAAATCCTGTTTTAAAAAAAACAACCTGTGATCAAACACAGATCACTGGTGTTAGTGATAAATACGCAATCATGATAGATAGATATGGACATACTGGGATAGATAGATAGATAGAAGGAAAATAGCCCGTGAAATTATGTTTTGTGTGATCCACATAAATTTATGAGACATGGTGTAGTTACTATTATACAATGATTCCTTTGGACCATTTTCCTCATCTTGTTTGCTGTTTTTGTCATAACGTTTCAGCCGATGTACCCACCGACCTTCCTCATGTGTCTGTCATATTCGGTAAGCTTTCGAAAATGTTAAACGAAACCTTTTAGTTAAACCACAGGGGTACGCTGTTCTCATTCCTCTACCTGTCATGTCCGGTTGCTTCCCAGGGAATTTTCCGAACCCATCATTTCTTTTTTTTATGATGCAGATCTGCGCTGCTCGACCCAAGTATTGAAGAAAAAGTTTATCTGGTTCCCTGGAGGTCGTGAGTTCATTCCCTGGGCCAAGCAGTGCAGAAATATACGCCAACCCAGCAGAGAGGTAGATAGAAGGAAGAATTGACGAGTTCTGAAAATTCGGTCGAAATGATGTGATAAAAACAACATGACCGAAGAAACTGGACTAATAAATCAATAGAGTGAGAATTGTATTCCTATGTTTTCCTTTTTAGTTTTTTTTTATGCGAATGTCAACAACAACAACAACACGTTAAGCCGATATGTTTGAGAATACACTCGGCCAAGAATATCGTATTTACTTTTACTTTTCATTATAATCACTGCCTCCTCCTCCGGGTCTATTGCAGATTTTGCACGCATGCAGTTATTTACTCTTTCTTTTACAAATACAAGCAAAAACGAAGTAGGAGAAATGAGTCAAGTATCTGCATTATTGACAAAGTTAATATAAACGAGAAGAAAAAAACATCAAGGTTTTGTCAGGCAACCAAATATTAGAGACAGACAACTGTTTTGGCAGGGAGACAATCTTTGAGCAGCAGAAAACTGTCGCATAATTTAAAATAAACAAGGAACCTCTCGAATTCCCTGAAAACTGATAACAACCAGCTGGCCGTATGGAACAACTGAATGCAGTTAGCAACACATAATGCATGCACAAGATTGATTTTCTCCTCACTTAATCCTAGCGCAGAGAGAAAGTTAATTTATATACCTACCAGTTAATTTATATAGCTACCACCAACCTACGGACCAACGCAATAGGGCGTCGACTCTTCGTGTTAAAGCAGTTTCATCTTTAGCCAGCTGGTTGGCGCTTGAGCCACTTAGCAAGCATCCTGACGACAGGCAAGTTTTATATTTCTACTGCCGTCAGCAAACTATAGATCTGTTATACAACCGATGTGTGAGAAATAGTTTAATATATGAACTTGCATTTGATTGTAAGAATCCAAAGCAAAGAAGCTGCCTAGCACGACGAGAATCGAATTCGCTTCTATTATGCCATACACATGTACAGCTGCCTCTCACTAATTTGGCACACACACACTTCATAGGTTAATATATATAGATATCCAAGGTGGACGCGGGTTCGATCCCCGCACGGAGTTCG
>VCCN01001809.1:2150517-2164884 GCA_006491835.1 Architeuthis dux
TTTTTTAGATTAGCGTGAAAGTTGTTGGACATAAACTAAGGGATCAATTCAGCAGAAGTTTTTATTGTAAACAGACGGACATTTGCTGAATTATAGTAAGATTAATCAAATGTAATGTATGTACATGTATGCAAATTCTTGACGAGGATTTCTGGACCTTTTTGCTCCGTGTTTCACTCCGTCAGCTCAAAAGATTTGAGGCCCTCTTACTATTAAAAAAAAAAGAAGTAATTTGATTCTATATGTATGAAAAAGCAGCACATCCCATAATGCTTACGAATATGAATATTTAAATTCTTTGACTTCAGCCAGATCTTTGATTAACCCCCCTCCCCTTACTATAATGAGTTAAGCATTAGTCACTATGGAATCTATGGTAACATTAGTTATTAATAGCATTGTGTAGTTAGGAATTAATAGCGTTGTATAATTAGGATTTAATAGTATTCGAGTCACAGAATGCTTTTCGCATGCGCCGCAGAATCACCGTCCTATTATGATTATTAAGTCGTCTTTTCTACCTTTTTAGCAAATTAGGAAAAGCGAAAGATAACGGTGTGTACATTTACAAGATTAATTAAGAAAGATTTAAATCAGGCATTTTGAAACTACGAGAGTATTTAAGTTCGATACTTGAGATGAAACCGTAAACCTCCAGGCCATCAACCTTTGCCTCTACAACTGAAGACTTGTCTGTAAGGGAACAATACTACTACTACTACTACTAGTAGTAATAGTACTAGTAGTAGTAGTAGTAGTAGTTGTAGCTTAGGCATGTTTGTAAGTCATTAACGACTAAGAAGCAAGTAGGTAGGTTCAGTTGTGTAGGTGGATGAGGTTGGTGCTCTCTACCATGCAGTAAATCAGCTGTTTCGGGCGTAATGCCTTCTAAGGCTGTGCCAAGGTAATATTCGTAGTCATGAGTTGTATATAATTAATTTGAAAGAATAACGATGAGTCCGTACTAGCAAAACAGTTAGTGTGTAATACACCCATTCCTTTTCTCTCTTATTTATTCAGGGGCGGATCCAGGATTTTGAGCGGGGGGGGGGTCCAATTTTTAAAAAAATTCCATTTGTCTAATTAGACCATAGACATAAAATATTTTTGTTTTTAAGCTTAATTCATAATTATTTGAGATTACTTAATTTCTTTATCTAGATATATAAATTTTTAATTGTGCTTTTCCCAAGTGGGAGAGGGGTGTCTGCCCCCGCCCACCTCTGGATCCGCGCCTGTTATTATATTAGTTTCTTACCCCCACCCCCTCTTCTTGCTCTAACTCCGTCTTCTATCCCAGTTGTTTCCTGAAGGTTTGAGATTGAATATTTTCATTATTCCATATTTTTCAGACTTTGTCTTCATCTTTGTTGTTTTTTAACACAGTTTTTCAGCCGATATATTTGCGGTCTTCTTCAGGTGTATTGCATCATCCATTCATTAAAATTCATATATTACTTCCTTTTCCTTTTTTTCGAGACCAGTCGTTGATACTCAGTCCCGTGACACAATCTTCCTACGCCACAGTCTTCCCTATTTGGCCTTTGGCCAGACTAAGCAAAGTTTATCCAGTCTCATGATTCTGTTGGACTGGTGGGTTGTTGTAGTTAGCGAGATGAAAAGGAAAGAGAAAACGAAAGACCTAGTAAGCGAATTAGAAAATCCATTTTTTATATTTCACACATGCGTACAGCAGTAGATGATGCAATCGTTGTTGGAAAATATTGAAGAGAGAGAGAGAGAGAGAGAGAGAGAGAGAGAGAGAGAGAGAGAAAATAAAATTTAGAAGTAATGCGAGAAAGAGGATTAGAGCTAACGAAAGAACAGAGGGTTAAGTCCAGACTGCTGCCCAGAACCAAGGATACCAACAACAGGATGCAGTTTTTGGAGTGCAGTTTTTTTCTGAACACTTTTTCGACCAATCAAATTTCGCCATGGACTGAGGCGATGAGTTCAACGCATTTGGAAATCTGCAGTTATTATTTTTGATTATTTTCATATTATGCTTTTTGTTTTCTTAGCAAGAAAGACTAAAAGCAGGGAGGGGGAAGGGGGTAATAAAGTACAGATTATATTTAATATTAACATTCCAGGCCCATATTGGGATTCAAGATTATTAGTACATCTCGCTTGGAGTAAAATGAAGGTTTTTTCCCAGAATATTGGTAATAAAACTACACTAGATACCAACATTTAGGGGAATGTTTCAAAGTGAAACCAACCATAATATGTTTAATAGATGTAACATGTGTATTTCAGTAATAAATCTCTGGCATCAAAAGGAAAGATTCAAAGTTGGAAGAAACTCCAAATTAAATGGATTAAAAACACTTTAAAAAACAATATGTTCTATCAATTACTAAACACACACGTAAACATTTTGTAAGGAAGATCATGAAAATACATCACCTTTATTTATTAAACATGCCTGGTAAGTCACTCAATAGAAACCGTCACGTGCTTTTGGCAGCATGCTATGTTGGGGGTGATCAATTAAAACGTTTGAAAAGGGAGTTATCTATGAATAAGTTACCTCTCTCGCCTTTTGTAGGGCTGTGATCACTAAGAATTTTCAAAAAACAAGAGTGAATGCTACCGGATACAAACTAAGGGATCAATTCAGCATAAATTTACATCGCAAATTGAAACCTCTCAACTAAAAACCTATTATGGGGATGATTTTTAAAAAAAAAGGAAGTTTTTTCTAGGCATAATAAGGAGTAAATGTTTAAATTTCCAGCCCTCTAACTCCATTGACGCGGCCTATACGCATGAAAGATACCTAGCCAGCCAACCAGCCAGATCAACTTAAAAACTGAAGAAACCTATGTTGACAGTTTTGGTTGACGGTTTCTAATAACATATGGTAAAGATAACGGCAAAGCCAAATTGCGTTCCCCGATCTTTTCAAGTATTCTAATACGGGATATTTAATAGAAATTAATAAATAGAAAAGTAAAGTATATGATTGAATGTAAATGCAAATACTTTTCCCAGTAGCTTTTATAAAAGACTTTGTCTCTCTGTTCACTTGTTCTTCTTATTAGGTTGTTATACTTGAAATGTTGTTACATCATAGAGGATAATGCTAAACGTGAAAGATTTACTAATGTAATTGTATGTCTTGTTGTTGTATTCAATTGTTCAATAGAAACAATAACCAAAGAGGTTAGACTAATTTTTAAGTAAGATTTCAAAATTGGACACAATGCTGCTCAAACTTCTGATAACGTTAACAGAGCATTTGGAATGAACACTACTATAGTGCGAACTGTTCAGCGTTGTTTCAATAAGCTTAGGTCTGGAAATATGGATACCAATAATGAACCTCGAGGGCGGCCCAAACATGTTCTTAATGATGAAGAATTATCGACAGCAGTGGCCAACGACGAATGAACAATAGTTCGAGGAACTTTCTGGAGACTTTAGGACTTCAACAGAGGCCATATCACGTCATCTCCAGTAGGAAAGGTTAAATGAACATGAACTGAATGAAATGCTCTATGACAGTTTTTGACGTCACACTTCTCAGCTGACTGTGTCCAAGCTTAAATAATTGGGATATGAAATCTTGCAGCATCCTCCGTATTCACCTGACATTTCTCCAACAAATAATCATCTTTTCTGGTATTTTGTACTTCATGTCCGAATAGTAGGATGAAAGATGATATAAACAACAAAAAACGGTAAATATTTAATAAAAATATGATCCATTTGAAACAATAACCTTTTTCCAACGATCCTCTAATGATAATATGCCATCTCTATAAAAGTCCTTAAGGTTTAGTGGTCACAAATTCAGTAAAAGCACGAATTATGGCTTCCCTATTATTGAAACTTTTATTACGGATATGATATAATTATATCCCTATTTACATTGAATCTGCAAAAAATGCAATTACACAAGTAAATCTTTCATTTTTCGCATTATTTTCTATGATGTAAAAAAGACAGCCCATCTCATATAACCTAATAATAAAATAGAGATAATGTAAGATTGCTTCTTTAAAAAAAAAACAACAAACTATTCAATGGTTTTCTTTGTAGCAAAGCCTTCTTATATAGATCTGTGTGTCTAATTGTGTGCGAAAGCTGTCTATAACCCCAGATTATCATCTACTTTATAAGACAGGTGTGTGTTGTTGTCGGTTTCCAACGATTTCAGATGACTATATGTGATGTTGTCTTCAGTAAAATGCTATCAGATTAAAATTGATTTTCTTTTTGTCATGGATATCGCTACTGAGATCTTTTTGGTGCGCTTATTGCGAGTTAGTAAAGAGGTGTTTGTTTGTTACTAATGCACACATACACATCTTAGTTGGAACTTCATGAATAGGAAGTGAATGCTGCTTTATTAAACTGATATGGCGCTTGCTAAAATTGCGTGTTCATGCATAATTGCGTGTATTTGTATGAAGGGGATTGGTATCTTTGCCAGAAATGTTGTTGGAACTATCCCAAATGTCCAAACATTTCTGACAGGGCCGCTCACTAAATTTGTATCTTCGATGAAGATATTTGGTGACAGATTGCATAGGAATTTGTGTTTTGATGCAAACATTTGCGTGGCTATGTCTTTACGAATTTAATTTTCTTGTACAACTATTTCGTGATTTAGAAAAAGACACCTCTTACCAATGACTTAGTTACTAAGAAAGTTATTAATGTATTGAGACACGCCAAAAACTGGGACTATTTTTATTTTCTCGTGAAACAATAACAAATGTATCGTATTTTAATGCGTGATTGTGCACTGGGAATGCATCCAGAGGCATAGCTGATGGAAGCGGGGGGGGGGGGGGGGGGCGATTTGAAAACATCGCCCGGGCCCCCAATAGCTTTATAAATAGTAGTTCACCTACTGCATTTCTACTGACGTTACACAATAACAAACATCACTAAATGTTGGAAGATGCCCATCAGGGATCCAAGCACCCGGACCCCCAAATCTCTAGCTACGCCCCTAAATGCACCATTTACCTTTCCTGACTTTCTTTCCTACTATTTCGATTGTCGTAAAGTGAATGATATTTATTCTTGTAAACGGGGTTTTATTACATGGAGGAATCACAAGACAGCACAGTATATTAGAGAAAAAACAGGAGTCAGATATCATATAATCCATTAGATAACTCAAATGGCAATGGGCTGGTCATGTTGCAAGAATGTCAGACAACCACTGGACATTACAACTCACAACGTGGATCCCCAGAGATCATATGCGAAAGTGTGGCGGGAAAAAAACAAGATGAACTAGACAAGTTCAGAAAGTATTGGCTCCGCGACGCCCATGATAAAGAGGTCTGGCAAATCTTGGGGAAGGTCTATGTTCAACGACTCACGCTAAAAGGATGCTGATGATTCATAGACGTTTGAGTTTTAAAGCACTTTTTGAAACTATTCAAGGTAGCTTCTTGGTTAAGGTCTGTTTCAAAATTTAATAACTTTTTCTCTGCAAGATTTTGTCTAAGAAAGCTGATCGCTAAAATGGAATGAAATATCTTTTTTAAATTTTATTTTTTAAAAATAAATATCCAGTGAAAATGTTAAAGGTAAGAGATTTTAAAATATATCACTAGAACGGTGATGATCATAAATTATATATATATATATATGATTAGACATGGACACAGATTTCGAAGTAGTTCGAACTATCTTATGTCTGTTAAGTCTGTTAACTCGCACACGTGTTTATGGTGTGCGCATGCGTGTGGCTCTAAATAACTCCATGATTCAGCATTTGATGCAAAACACTGACGCCGTCACTGATGATATTGTAATACAATCCGACTTGTAGAGGCTCTTACTTCAACGTTCGCCCAACAAAGATAAATAGATAGAATTTTTTGTTGGGACCCAAGAGGAGACAGACATCTATTAGAAGAGCTATGTTGTGGAATCTTAAAAAGTCCTTACCTAGACCAGGGCTAATTACGTGCACCGCATGGTGCCATGCCTATCAGTTGTCTTAGAGGCACGGTTGTTAACCCTTGCAATGATTTAACTACCGTATTATTAGTTTATGACACGATTCTTGTATAACACTTGTATTCGATTTGGCACCTAAGTTTGGCAGACCCACGTGTTTTTTTCTGCTTCGATGTTCCAGATTTGTATATTGCAGTTATACAATAAGTGTCCGCTATGTTTATGTTGTGTACTCTTACAATAGTAATTATTTTAATTTTATTAAATAAAATAACACAAGACAAAAAACCAAGGGTCAAACTTCACTCCTACTTCTTTTCCGACTAAAGATGATTACTGCAACTTTTGTATCTAACTACAATTCAAGAAATCTCTATGAGCGTGTGTGTACTATTATCGGACGAAGTTGACATTCGCCACATATATTAGCCAGCCCACCAGGCACTGCAGTGTCGAATTTGAAGTTGTTTGGATCAGCGATGCTCGAGAAATCTAATGCACCGCGATTACTCAACAATAGCTTGTGTACATACTAACAAAAAGAAAAACGAGTGACGTAACTTAAGAATTTTTACCATGCGCTTGAAATTTTTTTTTTTAGTATAAATGTATTTATTTATTAGAATGAAATAATCCCTTGCGTATTTGTAACATACATTTTCGTAGTAGTGTAAGACTTGTTAGTGTGGCTCAGTCGGCAAGAGAGCCGCTTACCGATCACTTTGTTGTGATTTCAAATCACGGTAGAGAAATTTAATTTTAGAAATGTATTTACTTATTAAAATGAAATAAGTATTTCTAACATGAATTTTCTTAGATATGTAAGATTTGTCGGTTTGGCTCAGTCGATAAGAGAGCCGCATGCCAATCTCCTGGTCGTAATTTCATAGGGAAATGTTAATTTTAAATTTTATATATCGGTTTGGTTTGACTTGAGAGGACAGACAAACATCGAAGAGTTTACTCCCCTAAATTAGATGAGGATTGTTGTTGTTATCACAGGGGGAAAACAAAGTCAACTCCAACGTCTGGAGTTTGACACCAAAGATTTATACATCTTGTGCACTGAATTTGAAGTCATTATTTTTAAATTCAGTTACTTTTTAATTTAATTATTTTAATTTATTTTAGTTATTTCTAGGTTATTTGTGTTACAGGACTGAAATATATTGTGGTACTCCGGTCAATCCTTAATTAAAAAACAGTTTTATTCACTGACTACTGAAATAGCTTTGTTTAAATCATTTCATTATTATAGTTGGTTAGCCTAGAAAATTAAAATAGTGGAAAACAGTTTTTTTTCTTAAATTTTCATCCATTAAATCAAGTCAATGCAAATTGGCAACGTATGTGTGCGAGTGTTTGCATACATATTTATACACCCACATTCACCACTGTATCATGTAATGCCCCCCACCCCGCCACACACACACTTAATTGTGTTGTACTGAGAGAGAGAGAGAGAGAGAGAGAGAGAGAGAGAGAGAGAGAGAGAGAGAGAGAGAGAGAGAGAGAGAGAGAGAGAGAGACACGGGGTGGCAGACCGACGGATACAGTGAAACTCATTGATTATTTAGTGATAATAAACATAAGAAAGTGTATTTGTTTCTTACCTCGACTGTGTTTTTGCTGAAACCAATCTGACGACCGACAAGCATGAATTGATCCTTGTTAATTCCTCCAAGATTTGTGTCGGCGTTTGCAATAAATGTCAGGTAGAATTTCACCTCCCGTTCCGGCATCAGCTCTGTCTTGGCAACGGGGTCCAAGTTAATCTCCCGGTTATCAATAATGATTGTTTCAGACATGATTGTTGCTGCTATTCACCTGCCCCTAGGATGAAGATGGCTTTTCTTTAGAGCCCATTTGTGAAGATATCGACAAATCATTGACATAGACGAACAGAAAACACGACAATATAAAGTAATAAATAAGTGACAGATATCAAAGATTGGCTTTCTTGACTAATACGATACAAATATGTTTTTTTTATCAAATTTATTTTTATATATATAAATATTTTTTAACTTGGCTTTAAAATGAATGCAATTTATATTTAATAATTTAATAATATGCTTTTGTTGTTTCCGGTGGAAGTTTGAAAACTTCCGACGGAGATTATGATTGGCTACCGATAAAAAAAAATGGCGTCGTCCGTATTTTAAAAGTGGGAAACTTTTTAAATTTAAAATTGAATAATTCCTTTATTTCTAAAGATATTTCAATGAAATTTTCTTTGAAGGTTGGGGGTGATATGAAGAATTTGGCGTAGTGAGTTATGTGCGATCCAGTTGTTTGTTTACGTTTTATAAACAAAAACCATGTTTTGGATTACAAAAAACATTTGTTTGGTTCCAATTGGCTTAAAAATTTCAATTCTTGGTCGATTTTGCTGAAATTTAGTTAGAAAGTTGAGGAAATTCCAGGAATTCCAAAATGTTGAGTTATGGCCGATCTGGTTGTTTTTTTTTTACATTTTATATGCAATTTAAAATTGGATAACTTCTTTATTTTTAAAGGTATTTCAATGAAATTGTGTGTGAAGTTTGGGGGAGGCATGAAGACTGTGGTGTAGTGAGTTATGGGCGATCCGATTGTTTGTTAACGTTTTATAAACATAATCCATGTGTTTGATTCCAATTGGTTTAACATTTTTATTGACCGATTTTGCTTTATTTGGTCATCTGTGTCTTTGTCATGGTCTCCTACACCCACGTCATTCTCGACTGCATTCCATTACCATCTGCGTCGTCATTATTATCTGCAACCTCGTCAGCTACATTTTAAACTTGAAAACTTCATTACCATACTTTTTAACATTTTAAACTTGACAACTTCATTACCATACTTTTTCTAAATAGTGACTAGGTGTTTACTAGAGATTGGTATTAATTCAAATATTAAAGATAAAGGCTTTTTGGAGGTATTTTTATAAATAAAGATAGGTGATAAAAAACGGCAATAGATAGAGACAATATGGTAATCAAAATAGATTTTCCGTCGGAGACCTTTAAACTTTTGAGATTTTTTCCCATATAATTTGGACAGACTTAGATATGGCGCATACAGTGAGGATTGAACAAACTATCATTACCTTGCAAGAACTGTACATTTTCTACTGAAGTACGAATAGACGCTTTGTTTTTTTTTCAGTTTTGTATAAACTTTCATTTTGATAAACCTCGATTTAATTTTACTAAGATTATTGTAGAATTTATTTTTTCTTCTTTGAACTCTTCTAAACATTTAGGGAGATTTGCCTTTTGTGATCTAACAACAATTGAATAAATCTGTGTCTGTCTGCGTGTGTGTGTGATTACTCGACAACTGACAATTGTACGAAGTTGACATTCGCCAGAGGTATTAGTCAGCATACAAGGCAGTGCAGTGTCGAGTTTGGAGTTTTTTTTGATCAGCGGTTCTCCAGAAATCTAATAAAACTAAATAAAAGATTACAGATTATATATCTGTTATCTAAAATTATAGATCTAAATTTATATATAAAATATCTAAATTGGCAATAGATCTAGATTTATATATAAAATATCTAAATTGGCAACACTGAAGAGAAGTAGCCCAAATACTTCGAAGCCGTAGTTTCGTACGCCGGACGGAAAATTATTTTACATGACTATTATGTCAGGCTGATCCACACACCATAAGGTCCGGCCCCTTCCAAACATGCACCTTTGGAACTGGCACTGTCCTAGCAGAAAAATAATTGACTAACAAGTTAATCACGTTTCTATTTATCTGAATATTGGTTTACATAAACAAAACCAAAGAGAAAGTCATGCAGCACCCAATGGGCAAGACAAGTCGTATCTGAAGATAACGGTTTTGAAAGATTTGTAGCCAAGATTAACTAGATTCAAGGGAAACATTTTAGAACAAATCTTTATCCGCCAACCGCGTGGTCAATTTTGCCCAAATAAATTTGCGATCTTAGTTTAAGTATCTCATTGAAAACAATGTTGTAGAGCTGAGCCCAACTCATCTGAAATCCGTTGCTTTGGAATCGTAGTTACCAGGACCCGATCTATCTGGTTTGAAAAATTGGTTTATATTTGTTGCATAGAAACAACTGAAACAATAAAGGATGACTAGAATGGCTAATGACGTTTTGGCACTCGTTCCTAATTGATTGTTTACTGAAGGATTTTATATAGTAATTTTTATTATTTGGTGAACTGTATACATTTAAACTATTTATGAGATCATTGTGACCATTTGGACAAGTTCAGAACATAATGGCACCGCGACGCCTAAGATCGAGAGATCTGTCGAATCTTGGGGAAGATCTATGTCCAACGACGGACGTTAAAAGGCTGATGATGATGAGGAGGATGATGATGATGATTTGGGAAGAAAATTATGTTAGAATGTGCTATTTTATTTTATTCATGTTGTACTGGGCTAATAGATATTGAATTCATTTTAAGTTTAATTCACGGCATCAATTACTTAAGATGTGTACGTAATTACCAAGCTTGACTTAGTCTGGCACGAAGCCAAGTGTTGGGGAACCTGGGAGGATCAAACCCACTACACAGTAAGTCTACTAAGCTTAATCATTGCGTCACAGTGAGACACCCAAATCTTAAGTTGCATAGACATCTTTTGAAATTATAAAAATACTGTAATTAAAGACTGCAAGAATTTATAGAATGTTAAGTCAAGAAGTTTTACATTAAAATTTATTTTAATAAATAACATTTTAAACAAATAAAAAAAACAACAACAAAACAATGAAAGCAAAAGGACCAAAAGAAGCGTAGGTGGTTGATAAATAATGCCCCCCCCCCCAAAAAAAAAACACAAAGAAGAAGAGATAAAACTTATACCAGGGTAATATGTTTTGGACACCCTAGAGAAAAGGTAAGTTAAGCCCGTAACTAGAGAAAGACAATCTCAGGTAAGGAACCAAAAGGAATGGGGAAATATTTTACTGAATATAGAATAGTTATCAATTATTGGGCAGTAATTCATCAATGTTTTGTAGAAATGGCTCGCTCTAACCATCATGATTATAGCATTTCATACAAAACCGATGAAGCCTATGACAAAAGAATGCGCGATTCTCACAGCTTTGGTCAATATGTTTCATAAAATTCATTATATTCAAGTGTTATGAATAACTGACAACATTAGAACCCCGCCCCCCATTTTTTACACTTAACCTCATAGGCGTATGCGAACTCTTTGGTTAAGTGGGGCAGAAGGATTGATTTGCCCGAAATTTTACACTGTTTTGCCAGGCAGCCCCCTCCCCCTCTCCCTCGTACACCTATGCTTAATCTTGTATCTAGAAAATACCCGACAGGCATGTGGCCTACATAAGCATTGTGCAACAGATCATGATGTTAGGGACCAGATTATTATTAACATTAATATATGTGGTCCTAAACATTGAGGAGTTATGCTTATGCTTTATGGAAAGGCAGGAGCCTTTAAATGGCCCCATAAAAATGCATATTTCCCCCACGGGAAAAACCTTCCAAATATTGGTAGGTACATTTGTGTATTGGTTTATGTCTGTTATAATCAGTTACGGCTTGAAGTATAAATGTAGTAAATATCAGGAGAGTGATGAAGAAACTTTTCTTAAAAACTTTAAAAAAGTTTTTAAAAACTATCATAGGCATCCACTGTGGGCCAACTAAACGGCCGTCATTATATACACATTAAAAATATGCAGAAATCGAATGGCCTATTTGATACATTTACATCTATATTCACTTGTAAGTTTACGGCGAAATGTTTTGGAAGTTTTCTGGAAAAATGTTCGTCAGAATAGATTTACCAATAACAGAGGCGGCGCGTGGAAACCGAAGACCCCGCAACTGCGAGAGAGAGAGAGAGGGGGGGGGCGCAATATATCTGAGGAACCCTGAAGAATCTAAAAAATAATGTAAAACAATCTAAAAAGAATTTGCACAAACATTTCATTGATTTCTTTTAGTCAAGAATTGGACTACAGGACACCGTTTGGCCATGGTCATAAATGCGGGAGAGGACTTTACTCAAAAGAACAGACAGAACGTAGTAGATTGTAAAGTAAACAATCAAGAGCAAGGCTTCTGAAAACACTTGAACAGTATCAACAGAAACTAAATCAGAAGCAAAAAAAGAAAAGAAAGAAAACATTCGATGGACGAAAGTTCCGTCCGTTGCTATAGAGAAAATGTGAGAAAGGCAGCGTGTATGAATTCGAAAGTACATATTATTTAGATAAAAGCAGAGAAGGATTCTCAGGAAAATAAGACGTTTAGAGATAGGTAAAAATAATCAGGTTGATTGAAGGTGAGAAAGAATAAAATAGTGGTAGACCGGTAATTGTAAGTACCTTTTATCGATTAAATGTTTCCAGCCTTTTTATCCTCTCAGAAAAAGACTTCTTTTTGTATTTTTTCTTATAAATCCAACAAAAAGTTTTCCTCGCAGACGTTTCTTCAGTGCTGTTATCCTGCCTGCCTATCAGCGAGGGAGAGTGAGGTGTTCTATATGCTTTTCACGCAAAGCTAAAACTCTGTTATGGCCTGGAGGGTTTCGCATATATATATATGCGTGATGAAAGTACGGCTGGGGTGAGGGGGATATTAAAAGACTGGCAACTAGGTATGTGCTCTTTTTTAGGGTGTGTATTCCCCACTCCCTGTGATACATCAGAAAAATACGCCACATCCTTTTCTCCTTTTGTTTTTGTACATCTTCTCTATCGTTATATATTATCCACACCTGGTTTTTCTTGCTTCATCTTACTCACTTTTACGCACATTTACCTACCCACATACATTCAGTTGGCCTTCAGTTTATCTGCTTTCTTTCTTTTTTACCCACTTGGTCACTTGCCGACATATATGCTTACCTATACTCATCATTAACTCTAATTGGCCCCTAGGTAAGTCAGTAAGTTGGTAGCCAAATGATGAAAAAGCATCTATTTCGCACAACAAATATTTATTTTTTAACATAATCTCCTTCCTTGTCAATGCACTTAACCCAACGCTTCGTCCATTAATCACATAGGTCGAACATTATACAGTGAAAATTTCAGATCAGAATTCGGCTAATAACTTCGTGTCAGGCTACAGATCCACTCTTATATAATGTTTATTTATACTCCTTTCTTCGATTGCTCTTAAATACAAGATAGTGGATCAATACGGACTTATTGACGAACACCCACTACCGCAAAAACTATGGACTCAGCACACAAGCCTTTTTATTTTATTTTTTTATTTTATTTTTTGTTTTTTACTTCGCAGCAAATAAACAGTTTACTGGCCATATCATTGACTTGACATGCCTTTCCCTGAAGAAAAGCTTTAACACTCTTTGCGCTGTGGCAAGATGAATTATCATCCTGAAAAATGACTTCATCACCAAAGCTATTTTCTATCGACGGAATGAGAAAAATGTCCAAAATTTCAATGTGCACTAATGATTGCCATCTCCCCTGACATGCAATCCCATATCATAAATGAGTGGGGAAATTTGCTTGTTTTCTTCAGGCAGTCATCCTTTTATGTTTCATTGAAATGGCAACAGACAAAATTTGCAGCATCATCACCTTGGCCAATGCTGATTCACGATTCATCACTGAATATCACTTTCATCCAATCACCCACACTCCACGATTGCTTCACTTTAGCCCATTGTAAACTTGTTTTTTTCTATTTAGCTGTTAGTGCTGGTTTTCGTTTGGTTTTTCTGTGTGTAAATTCCATTTGTTTTGTTCTGCATTTTCTATTTTCAAAGCATATTGCTTTAAGTTTTCTATCCTGATGCCTTGACGTCTTCTGTTGTCTACCTGTGTGCTTTCCTTTATAACCTTCTCATTTACTTGCAGACATAGCTGATTGGGAACAACCAACATCTTTTGCCACACTCGATGTTGGATTTCCTTCTCTAAAGAGTTTTATAATCCTTTCCATTATTTCAATTGAGAGCTCTCTTGTTGAAACCATGTTTGCTTTCAATTATCCCAGTACAACAATAAGTCCAACAGCTCGTTAAGGTCAGCAAGTACTCTCTTTTAACTGTAGACTAATTTGCATATTTAGATTCGTGCTGGTATTTGTTTTAGAAATGCAAATTACAAGGTGATTCCATAATCTTTTCCTCCGCATTGAGTGATTCCATATTTTTTCCTCTACTTGGTCAGGAAAAAAATATGCCAATAATTTATATAATGTAATCTAATTGTTTTTAGGTAAATATACCTAAAAACAATTAGATTACATTATATAAATTCATGAAGTCAAAATGTTAAGCTATTAAACAAAAATTGTTTATTTGCTGCGAAGTAAAAAAAACGCTGGGTGAACATCCCCTAAGTCTGCTGATTCCACGCTTGACAAGCTGCGAGGAGCAATGAAACGAACGATGTCAGCACCGACCATATTTGTTTCAATATGGAACATTAGCTCCAAA
>VCCN01001809.1:2192160-2215520 GCA_006491835.1 Architeuthis dux
GGAGATAACTCCTTAAAAATTAAAATGAATTATCTCCCCTTTTAAAAACTGCGCACAAAATAGATAAACAATTTTATTCTTAAAAAAAACCTTTAACATTTAACGCCCACTCGATGTTAAAAACGGCACATAAATAAAATAAATAAAAATAACTTTATTTCCAAAAACTTTAATGTTTCACTCAATAGTAAAAACGGCGTACAAATAAAAACAATTTATCAATTTAATTTTGTTTTATTTATAGGGGAACTAGTTCATTCAAATTTTTAACGAGTTATCTCCATTTTACGCGTGCATTCTTGGACATTCAGTCATACAAATTTTGAAATCTGTGTTTTTTTTCCTTTCCTATATTTTCAGCTTGCTCCTTATTTTACAATGGGTAAGAATTTTGACTGGCCAGAACTACGTTGGGCACAGACAGCAAATGTTGGCTTTGTCCCAAATACACTCATGCTAAATGTTTTTATGGCTGTGGCCATGGACTTACCAGATAAAAGTTCACCCTATGGCAGGTAAATCTTTCATATTTGATAAGAATGATATTACAATCTATATCTCATCCTACAAATGTATCCACCTACTAAAAAAATCATCATCATTAGGGCCTAGCAATTGATTTTCCATTAACAATTACATGATTGTTTTTAATTTTTTGACAAATTTGTTTGTAGAGTAATTTTAAAGGTAATCAACATAATAAATATATTCTTTTTGCCGCTATGAAAATAGTAGCTGTCTGGGCTTTTAAATTTGATTCTCCCTTCCGCAAAATAAAGAACTTAATTGCTAAGTTTTTAAAAATAGTCCAGAGGTTTCTAATCCTGTTTGAATTTTGATTGCTTTAAATATATATATATCTATACTTACCAATCTAATTTCTTCTTCCCATCCAATTCATTCTACAGCCCTCTTCAGGTGGAAAATGCAATTCACTTTTAATACTGTAGATTAAAATGGAATAAACAAATCAAACTGAGTTTGAGAAAAGGGAAACGTTTATTTATGTCTTTTAGCAAATTGGGACAAATCCTTTATCCTGGTCATTTACCAAAAATTCAGGTGTAAAAGCTATTTCTTTTTTTCACTTTAATGAAATATGCATTTGGTAATTTTCAATACTAAAGCAGTGCCCATTCCAAAGGTGCATTTTTAGATTTTTATACTGATTAAAAGAGAAACCAAATATGAATTAATATATTTTGTTAGAGTATTTATGTTTATCAAAAATAAGTTATATCTTAATATTGTTCAAAGAATATAAGTTTTTTCTTTTTTTCTAGCATTCACCCACGTTACAAAGAGGAGATAGCATCCCGCCTTCTTCTTGGATTAAAGTCTATTTCCTATAGACATCAAGTCAATCCATTCCAGGGACCATTTCCACAGAGATTCCTTGTTTCTGATTCAAAGATATTCATAAAATATGGCACATCTCTTGACTTCAGGAATGTAAAGAATTTTGAAGTGAGTGTCAGTCTTTTAAATTGCGTTGATGTCATTTATATAAGGATACAAACTTAGGGTCACCATATCTGAACATTCAAAAAAGAGGACATTCCTGCAGACATCCTGCCTCTGCCCTACACACACTTTGGGGCTATGTAACTTTGAAGCAGCTGTGATAATTATGGCGGCTTTTGAAAAAATTCAAAAATTTCTTCCAGATTAAGATTTTGCGAACTAAATTGGGAACATGTCTGGGAAAATACAGACATATAGCCACCCTATAACAAACTGATAAATACTTGTATTATGTCCATGAAGTTGATAGATATAGAGAAAAAGAAGAGATTGATGGAAAGAAACAGAAATTGGTAGAAAGATAGAGAGATTGATACACAGTACAGTAGGAGAGAAATTATGTATGTATACATTGCATAGGCAATATTATATCATAGATAAAGCATCAATAGAATTAACAGTATATGTCATGTGTATCCCATCAGTGTTTGCATATATATTACTATTGGCAACAAATTTTACCTAGAATGTTATTTGTTTACTTTCTGGAGTAAAGGAAGAACAATGAAATCATTTTTATAATTGAAAGTTAAAATTTGTTTATCTTCCTCTCATTTTATGTCTAAAATTCTGAGATGAGGTGTTTCAGACCAGTTTCCTCCTCTTTCAGTCATATATATCTCAACTTTATGACATCTTCACATTCACCCTCTCATCCAAGTCTCTTAAAAGGCCTATTGTATATTATCATAGTGTAACATGGTAAGTGGTACACAGTAAGTTTTATGTAGACTGTTTGGTTTATTGTTGTTCTCTGTGGTAAGTTGTGTTGGTGGGGCAGATAAGGCCCAAACTTGAATTTTGAACTAAAAATCTTCAAGTTCACATATGCTAGTTCAGCTTGTATGCTGTAATTTGTGTTATGTTTTCTCTCTTTCTATAATTTCTTGTGATTATTCTCATGAAACTTTTGATTTTGTATCCTTCCAGATTTCCTGTGGTCTTTCATCGAATAATAATTGTACTTTCCAACAATGGTATCCAGCAACAGCATCACTTAATACCAGCAGCACTGTGATGATCTTAACCACAGGAATCTGTTCATATCGCTTTATATGTGGTGTTCGATATGCATGGAGTCCAGTTCCCTGTCACCTGAAGAACTGCTCTGTATATAGTACAGAGAATCTATTACCAGGCCCACCATTTATCAGAAAGTTTGAAGAAAAAAACTCATTGAAGAAATTGAAATATGATTATTTCACCTAAGTAAGATGATGTTTCCTTCACTCTTCAATTCATAAAAGAAAATATAACATCGATTTAAGGGGAATAACTTTTGATTAAAATTATCTCCCTTTGACCATTTGGTGAATTTTTTAATTTAAAAAAATTCAATTCACAGAAGAGTTCCGTTGTCAATTACAAGTGGTTTATAAATTTAAGAGTTAATGGTCTTAAAATGTGAACAACTTTTTAAAGTAACAGCAAGGTGGTTAAAATATTTTGTTCTTATGCAATTTAGAAATGAGAAAGTCATTAAGTTTTGAACAATCAATCTTTTTCCAAAATCAAAATTTGGTAATTTAAAAAAAAAAATGAATGTTTAATGCCATTGATCAAAATTCGATTTTTGTAAATATATAACTAAACTCCATTTTGTATTAATTTTGACTACAATTGACCATCTCAATTATTTTCATTTAATAATAAAAAATAAATAATAAAATAAACCCCATTTGTTTTTCATTTTTACTTTACCATATTCATACAGGTATAAGTTGCTCTTGTGTAAAAGTTGCATCTTAAATTTTCAAATTAAATATTGGTAAAAATGTTATTTAATAAAAATGTACATTTGAGATCACATTATTTGTCAAATTATGAGGTCTTGTTGACAAATGCTTGTATTGCTATTAATCAGCAACTTTCATTTGAAAATAAACCAACTCTAGTCAATTTAAATATAAAATATATAATTTATATAACAAATATATTTTTGTCTCATTACTTCCAATAAACTCAATGGAATATAACAAAGTGTTTTTACTTTAATCATGATGGTTACCATTGGACTAAGATGGGCATTTCTTGAATTACATTTCTTGACCCTATGTAAAATTTTCATCTGAGAAATCTTTACTGAATTTATATCAGATGTTACACAAAGTGACTTCCTCAAAGAAGGAAAAAAGAAATTGATAGAAAATGAGATTGTTTATTTCCTGGTAGAGTAATTTTGAGAGATGTGTGAAATGTATGGCGAGACATAGGAAATGGTGGGTAACTTGACAGATAAACAGATTGATCAATGTATTCAAATTCTCTGAACTTTTAGCTAGCACATCATACATGTCTAATTATGGTAATTATATATTTTTTGAGTTTAACTCTTTGCATTAACTTTGAACCTTAAAGCAAATCTAGTCTATTTAAATATAGAATATATAGTTTATATAACAAATATATTTTTGTCTCATTACTTTCACTACAACTTAGTGAAATATAACAAAGTTTTTGTACTTTGACCTATGACTAGCTATTTAGATTCACAAATCATTTCCCTTATCGCTTTACATACAGGGACAACATTCACAAAACTTAACTGCAAGAGTGTTCTCCCTTAGTAATTCAAACATGGCTGCCCTACCGGAGTTCCTCACACAGCTGATCCAGTTATTTATCACTGCATCTTGCTATGAAGAAATATTTGTCCTACACAACTTTTTCCATGGTACGTAAACAATGCTTCTTTTCATTAGACCAGCTTTATCTGATCTGTGACGCCTTTGTAAGTTTTAATTCGGCCGGGAAACTGCGGCTTACGTAAGTTGCCTAAGAATGAGAGTGGAAGAAATTATTGACCATAAAGTGCTAACGTATCCAAGTTCGATTCCAACCGGCATTCTATTTACTTATCTTCTTGCTTAGTTTCTTTCACACCGGATAGTGTGTTTGGTAGATTTTTTCTCCTTATTTTTTGGTATTCTAACAGTTTTAAGCTTAACGATGAATTAATGATCAAGCAAAGATGGTTAGAGAGATTTTCGATATCGGGTATTACCGTTAAACTCTAGGTGGAAAAAAAATATAAAAAACATTTGAAATCAGTAAATTAAATTGTGTTTGATGGTAGTTGTTAAAAATAAAGCTTTTTGAGGATTTTTTTCATTTAGAAGTGTCTTTGTTTGCTTAAAAACTTTCGCATATGGAAGTTGTTGTTGTAAAGTTTTTTTCTCCCAGAGACACCTGGACATGCTGACTTTTCCCTAAGAAAAAGGCTTCGATGATCCTTTCGATTACATAACGGCACATTTTGGACTAAAACCAACAAACAAACAAACAAAGCAAAATATGTTTTCAAATCTGGCTAGAAATTCATTCATTCACGAGGTAAAATAGTCTGGAGAATAAAAAGAAAAATGATGTTCTCCCGCCGTCCCACGTCATCATTAACTCTTTAAGTTAACACCGAGGCTGCAGGACGATATATCAGACCCGGTAATGTAGACAAAAACACTACACGGCTGATATATTTGCCTAAAAATGTAATCAAATAAATAAATAAAAATGTAAAAAAAAGTCTTTTTTTTTTTTTTTTTTTTTTTTTTTTTTTTTTGCGCTATATTTAGTCAAAAAGAAGATAGCGCTAAAAGGGTTAAAGCTTTCTTTTAGTTCATACAAACTAATTTGTATGATATTGATATATATTTTTAAAAACTTTTAGTAATATATATGGGGAATATGGTGTTTAACACATTTCACATAAACCCTTATTTTCAACATATGGTTATATCGATGAATCAACTACATCATTTTTTTTTTTTAGATATACATGTGTACAACAAACTCAGCAATTACATTCAACAGAAGCTTAGAGAGATTCACAAAAAAATGATTTTTGTGACTCTAGTCCACATGTGCCAACTCGCCCCACAGTGGGGCATGTTGGAACATGCTATGTGGCATGTTGGAACACATCAGTAATTATAGGACAATTCACGAATTATGATGGCATCATTTCAATTTTAATGATGTATTTTATCAGGTAACTTCAACTAGGCATGGTTGTCGCTTTGGTTTGTTGCCTATAAATAAGGTTTATTGGTCCACCACATGTTCCCCCGCTGTTGTATGGAGCAGGCAGAATGAATATGATGTCCTCCTGTTCATGTGCGCATATCTCAACATCATCTGGCATTGTGAATATGGGTCGCTCTAAATCTTTCCTTCGAACACGTTTCCAGATTTTGGTAGTTACCTCGTCATCTTCGTTCATTCTATCAATCAGTGCACGTTTTTATTCTCTGCAAAATGCACAAGAACATAGTCCCCCAGCTAGTACATGATTATTCCACTTATCAGTTTGTTTTATACATGTGTTCACAGATCTTAAGTTTTTAGTATATAGTCCAAATGAACTCCTTTATTGAGAATCTATCATACAGTGTGGCACCTGAGCATTATTCATTATTAGATCTTGCAAATGCAATCACATACCCACAGTAGCTAATGAGTTACTTAATTCTGCCTATAAAATACTGTCACCATATTATTCACATGAAGAAAGAGGTAACAACACTAAAACTGTGACAGTTATTGAAACTTTGTTTATTCTAACATGTGGAAGAATATTTATAACTAGTGATAGAATTGAATTTTTATTAAGTTCTGCATTGAAGCCTTTGCTTCTAGATGAAAAAAAGCATATAACTTGTTTAAGGGTCACTGATATACAAATTTGTCCTTTGTTCTTATGTTAGATAAAACATAAAACTTTGTTCTATTGAAACAATCAGGTTCTAAGGTCCCTTCATGACAATAAACATTGACGTCAGCAGTTGAAATTGGCTTCAAATACAAGTCAACTAATATTAAAGGATACAGATAACTCTGAAAAGCATTCTTGTAGGTAATTAATTGAGATTAAGATTAATAAACAAGAATTATAGTTGATCTTGTTATTATTTTAATGTTTATTCACCTAATCAACAAGACATGAATGGAAGTGGTTTTGTTATAGGAATACATGTGTGTGAATAATAAGAAAAATGAATGAACTGTAATAAAGGTATTGAGAGACAAATCCACAGCATAAATAAATTAAATCATAAGAAATTAATGATGAAAAAAAAAAGGACACTGGTTAGACTCCTGACCCTAGATCCTATGTCAGAATTTGTTAATGTTATGCAAAGTTTGTAAACAAGATATTTTCTGATACAATGTCTGATATAAAAAATAGTCAGGAATTGGTATATTTCAAATTGTTCTGTTAATCACTATAGTTTGATCAAAACATTTTGAGTAATTCCCAAACAACTTATTGTATTTAGGAAACAAGATCAGGTGTAAAACAAACAAAAATGAATGATCAAAATAGAAAATAATCAAGACAGTAATGTTTAAGTTTAGAAAGTTTAAATTGAATTTGTTATCAGTAATCTTTTCTGACTTTTTAACTACTTCACAGGTCTATAACAGACTGCCCGTGGGTCACAGATAACTTATCGTTGGCCTGCGGTGGACCCATTTTCATAACCAATAGATTCCTAAAACTTGCCCCCCCCCAATCATAACTCTAAAATTACTCACACAACAGTATTAACCTTGACCTGGTCGGCACATTCAACAGGCGGTCAATCACTTTTAAGGTCGGACAGTGTATCACCTTGTTTTTCTCCAGGGAAGGTGAGGCAAATCACCCTCCCACACCCATGTGGCTGCCCTGGAGGGCGGTTAGAGGATCTACAAACGTTCTACACCCTCCAAACCTCCTCTCCAAAAAATAAAAAACATTGGCTTCGAAACTGCAAAATTATACTCTAGTATTTGGCAATATTACTATCTGGGAATACCTTTTTGCAAACATACAAAAGGCGCATGATATTCTGAAAGATAACCAGCAATTAAGGCAACTTTTTTCACTTTCAGATGTCGTCGTCTTTGTTAAGAAAGAGGTTATATCCACTTTAGTTTTGTCTTATGTTTTTCAATTTTAAAATATTATATCTGAAAATAATTTACAGAAACGTAAGAAAAATTAAATTTATTTAAAAAATTAATGAATAGCATTGAAACGTTTTATAATATGTAAGCACCATTTTAAAAAAAAAATTTTTTTATAAAGATTTAAAAACTCTAAATATTCTTAAAAATATTTTCAAATGTTTCTGTGACGGCCAATAGTCTTTATGTGACACTGCATGGTGTCGTGACCCTTACTTCGAGAAGTCCTGCTTTAGTCTACTGTGGCCGCAAAAGAAATCTTTACATCATTAGATTTATTTTGCGTTTTTGATGTAAAGAATTCTTTTGCAGCCACTGTAGACAACAAAACACTTTTCTAATGGGTTCATACAAAGAATATTTTGTAATCCATGGTTTAGCAATTCTTGTCCAGCTGATCAAAATGTTGTTTGTTTCAAAACATAAGAAGGAATAAATTTGACTAAACTTGTATTGGGAAAAGCAGAATTACGAAAATTCTATAATAATTTAACAAACAGTTTGGGATACATAATATGAAGGGTAGTGTCAAGTTTGTATAATGTGAAATACTGTGACTTAAAACTTAAGAAAAACTAAAATTTCATTATATTTAAAAGAAAACAGAAACCCAGATAGGTATTGAAAAACTCAGTGCTGGCTACGGCTAATATCAATTGCCTCTTGCTCCTGCCGAGTTTGTTTTTCTTTTTGGTAGTGTGCGTTTTGTGCTGTTTTTTTTTTTTTTTCCTTTTTTTTTCTCATTTGTAAAGTAAGCAAGGTTTTATAGGAGATCTCCCCTCAATTGGTTTACTTATTTTTAAAAAAAAACACTTACTTTTTTATACACTAAAAAAAAAAAAAATTCTAAAATCTTTTTATCTTGAGTTGTATGAAACAATATATGTTTGGGAATGACTAATTAACAATAGCAACATTACGTAAGCTGGGTTCAAGAACCTCTTGGGATGGAGGGGGGTGTACCTGGGATGACAGACAACTAACACACAACAGAAAATTGTGTTAGAAAAAAGTCTGAAAGTAGAGAGTTAACTCCAAAAAAGCAACCGCATTATTGAAATACAAAAATATTGACAATGTCAAGGAAAATGAGAATTGAGGTGGAGAACAAAAGTTTTCAAGAAAAGTGGCAACATTTTTATTTTGTAATGGGATAAAAGACAAAGTACAATGCTTGATATGCTTGCATACTATTACTGTATGATAAGAGTATAACATCTGGAGACATTATGAAACAACACACAGAGAACAGTATAAAGGATTCACTGGAAAGATCTGAGAAGAAAAGGTTGAGCAGCTAAGACAGCCTTATCGAAAAACAAAACTTTTTTCTAACTTGAACAAAACAAGTGAAAATGCAGTAAAAGCAAGTTTTGCACTCAGAGAAATGATCGGAAAATCGTCACGACCGTTCACTGAAGGTAATTTTATCGAAGACTGTCTTTTAAAAGCCAGTGAAATGGAAAGGACGTTATGGACATAGTTGTGAAAAGTGTCTATTTTATACGGACAAGAGCTCTCAACCACAGGCAGTTTACTTATTTTCTATCCACCATGGATAATGAATATGTAGAGTTGTTGTACCATAAAGAAGTGAGGTGGCTAAGTCGGGAATGTTCTGAAAAGGATTTTGCATTGAGTGAAGAAATTTGATTGTTCATGGCAATGAAAGAAAAAGATGTTTTTGAACTAAGTGATCCCACTTTTGTATCTAACCTTGCATTCCTCACTGATCTGGCAGACTATTTGAACATTCTAGACTTGAAGCTCCTGGGCCCAAAGCAGGTTATCATAATGATGTATGACAGCTTGAAGTCTTTCAAGTGTAAACTTTTGGACAAAGCAGCTTGCAGGCAGTAACTTAGCTTACTTCACAGTCTTGCAGTCATTAGAAAGCGTTGAACTTCAGTGCTTGAAAGAATATGCAGATATAATTTCAAATCTGCATGCAGAGTTTGACCAGCGTTTTCAAGACTTTTTTGCATTAGAAAAGCAATTTATGCATTTAGCTATCCCACTGACTGGATGTTTCTGAGGAATTTCAGACAGTTGGTAGAGCTTCAGTGTGATACCATACTGAAACAGAAATATGCAAAGGTTGGTGTTCCAGATTTCTACCAGTTCCTTCCACGTGAGAGATTTCCCAAATTGTTTGTCTCATCTTTGAAAATTCTAGCCATGTTTGGAAGCACATATGTTTGTGAGCAGTTTTTCTCAACAATGAATAAATCTGCATTGCGCTCAAGACTAACTGATGAACATTTACAATTCGAGTTGAGGCTGGCTAATTTATGTGATTTGAAGCCAGACATAGAATCCCTGGTTGCTGCAAAACGTTGCCAAAAATCATCTTCAACATGAACTGACTGGGATCAAATGATGGTAATAAGAACTCTATTTAAACTTAGTTGTAAATCTGAATTCAGAAAAAAAAGATTAAATTTTCTATATTATTTTTATTCACATTGGACTTTTTGTACTAATTCACATACTGCATTTACTGTCACGTGCACATTCATTTTGATAGCCGCCTATTAGCTGTATTGCAATTTAGCTCTATAACTGGTGGAAATTTGCGGAACCCCTCCTCCCCCACCTCACTTTTGGCCTGCTGCACCTCTTCCCCAGGACATAATGGCCCTTTTGTGTCCTCGAGTTTGAAACCCCTAGCCTACTTGTTTCATATATAAATATATGTTAATATCAAATGATTCATTGCAGAAGCATAAACTAGTTATGAAAAGATATATGCATACATTTTGGTTGATTTCTTATTCAACAATTCATATATTCCATCATGAAAAAATGATAAAGACTGGTTAAGCATGAGGCTATAAATACTATTTAGAGAGAACTACAAGTTTAGATAGTGGCTTCTGGTAACTCTGAATATCTCACTACAATTGAAGAAATCTCTGTGCATGTACCGCGATTACTCAACACAGTTAATAGCCATTGTACAAAGTTTTACATTCACCAGATTTAGTAGTCAGCACACAAGGCAATATAGTGAAAAGTTTGAAGTTTGGATCAGCGGTTCTCGAGAAATCTAATAAAAAATAAATAAAAAAGTACAGATCTAAATTTAGATATAATATATCTAAATTGGCAATAGATCTAAATTTAGATATAAAATATCTAAATTGGCAACACTGAAGAAAAGTAACCGAAATACTTTGAAGCCATAGTTTTGTATGACAGACAAAATTATTTTACATGACAATTATGGCAGGCTGCTTCACACAACATAAAGTCCAACCCCTTTCAAACATGCACCTTTGGAACGTGCGCTGACCTAGCTGAGAATAAAGTGAGATCTTTTAATTCTAACCCAAAGCTGTAGCTATTATAGCACACAGTACATTTTGAAACAGGTGGTGCAGCAAAAGGTATGCACATCTCAAATCAAATGTCAAATTCAGATCTCCGTCAGACAATTTCGATTTGTTTTGTTCCAGAGTTAATTTGCTTCACTTGAATCTAGCTACAATGTTGTTGGAAACAGAAGACAGCATTTTACCTATGCAGCTGCAAGGCTAGATATGTTTATGAAAATGTCATAACAAGAAGAATCAAAGAGTTGATAGGCTTTGATGATTTGACTCACCAACATGGACTGATTGCTGCCTCAATACAACAATGAATACTCTTGCCATCCTAAGCCAGTGGTTCCCAAGAGGGGGGAGGAGGGGGAGTTGTTAGGTAGTCCAAATGGAGAATAAGGCTATTAGGTAAAAATAAAAGTCTATCAAATGACGTGTTCCTAATTAGTTTTGCATGCTTCCTTTGAGTAACAAATACACAGCAGCTGCTGTACAATTATAAAATTAAACTAATTCTTATGAAGCTGTCTGATTATATACAAAATGAAGTTATTATTTGAAATTATTCTTTGTTGCAACTTAATAAATGGAAGGGGCCCCCTTTATACTAGTAATCTTATTGACAAAAGTTGGGAACCACTGTCCTAAGCCATTAAACTTAATCAAAATGATTAGATAACCATAGCTTTGTTAAATCTATAAATTCATTAAAGAATTACTAGGAATTATTAATTTTTGTTTCAACTAAAATTATTGGATTTCTTATGTAAACCTGATGACAAAGACCTAGTACTATTTAAAAAATGTTTTTTTCCTCCCTCTTTCTGTAAACACATGTGTGCAAGATAACTGATTTGTAGTACAAAAATGTGAACCTAGTAGTACTCACCTATCACAAAAATGTTTTCAAATTCAGTTATAAAAGATAATTAACCACTCTACTTCTGCAAGATAAGAATCTTCAAGTACCAAAATTGACCTTGTATTGATAATTGTCGATCTACATTGCAGATAAATTTGTTCTGAGAACATGGACACTTGCAATGATAAAGATAACCTTTACTACACATAAAATGTCAATTTCAAGTGGTTAAAATTATTTCTTTAAACATTTTTCACTGTATTTTCGTGTAATCCATCAAAAGCAAGTCTTTAGAATAATAACAGTAAATGTTTGACACTTTTGTTTTTTTAGTTTTTTGGGTGTGATTTATTTTAGTAGAACTGTACAAAATACTGATTGCTATAGATATTGGATTTATGATACATTTTTAACATTTTATTTTATTGTGAAAAAGAAAAGGATACAATTTGTATATACAAGCACAACAATCATATTTACACAATGTCTAGGCCTTAAACCTTTGTAGGTGATGTAATAAACATCCTAATTCTTCTTAAAATCATTTACATCTCTTGGTAGCACTACGCATTCTGGTAATCTGTTCCAAAGTCCCACCACTCTTTTATTGCTAAAAGAGAATTTTCTGATATTCAATCTTCTTCTATTTGCTTCTACCATATATGTGTGGCCTCTCAGTCCCTTGTACCTCCTTCTAGTGAAAAAATACATCATGGTTTACTACTTCTAAACCATGCATAATCTTAAACATTTCTGTTAAGTCTCCCTGATCTCTCCTATTTTCTAATGATGTTAACCCTAACACTTTTAGCCTATCCTCAAAACTCATACTTTTTCTGGTACTAACTTAGTTGCTCATCCCTGGACTTTTCTAAAAGATTTTTATTTACTCTCCAAGTATGGTGACCAGGCCTGTGCACAGTAGTCGAGGTGTGGACGGACATAAGTCTTATGTAGTATAAAGCACGAGTCCTTCTCTATATATGAAAAGGTATGCTTAATCAGTCCTAGTACCCTGTTCGCCTTAGCAGCAGCACTGGCAATATATTCTGAGAATGATAGTTTATTGATGTACAAATTGTAAGTTTGAAAAATCTGTGTTCAATTGTATTACAATTGAACATAGATTTTTCATACCAGCACTTAGAAGTTTATAATTGAATCTGAAGATTCATGTTCTTTCCACAAGTATTTGCCACGGTCATAGCAAGAAGCTTCAAGCACAAGAATCTACAGGAGTTCTTCTCCCATGTCCTGTCGTTTTGTCGAATGATGTGTCGCTGACACACAGTCAGGCGACAGCAGTTGCGTCATGTGGACGATTCGGAGACAACCTGTTTGACGATCATCAGTTTTGCTGACTTGGCAAACAGTTATTCCCCTTGAATACACAGACGAAAATAATCCCTTACATAAAAACAACAAAAAAAGAGAAAGATTAAAGTGTGTATCAAGTAAAAAAAACAAAAAAACTTCATATAGCTCATCTCAAATAAATTTCCTTTTATCTTGAATACTATGTGAAAGGAATGTTTGTACTATTTGGATCAGTTTCTAAGTTAAAATCTTTATTATTTAATTGTCATGTAACAAAAACACAGCTTTTCTTCTTTATTCTCTCTTCGCAATTTTTTACATTCTTTTTCTTTCTTTCTTTATTATGAAAGCAGACAACAGCATAAATGTGTATAGTCGGGGGAGGGGGATCCCTTTTCATGTTTAAGGGGTCACAAACTTTTCTGTTATAAGGACCAACATCGAGGCGGGGAATCTTTTTGCTTTTTTGGGGTGTTTTTTTTTTTTTAAATTCTTTTTATTTTTACCCTTTTTAGGGTCAAAATTTGTAGTGGAACATTGTTTTTCCCCTTTCATGAAATCTCTATAAAATATCATGTTTTCTTGTGTTTTTATATTTGAAGTTATTTTTTCCTGGGCAATGTCAGAGACAAAACTAAGTAAATTTGTGGAGTAAAAATAATTTTAATACGTACAAAACAATTAAATAACAATGATTTGATACACAATTTTATACAAAGTTATTTTATAATTTATTTTAATACAACATTGTAGCTAGTAAATATAACTAGCAACAGACTGTTCAAACAAAATCTTGACAGAAAAAAAATAGACAGCTATCTATGTAATATTCTTTTAAATAATAGTTTTTATTTTATTTTAATTTAATTTGAAAAAGTTTTGTCTTTGAAATAGTCTTAAATAAAAGGAAATTTATTTGTGATGGGCTATATGAATTTTTTTTTTACTTGATACACACTTTAATCTTTCTCTTTTTTTTTTGTTGCTTTCTTCGATTGTGTGATCGAAAATTTTTTTTGCATAAGAGATTATTTTCGTCTATCTCTGTGTATCCAAGCGAAATAACGTTTTTGTCTTAATTCTTTGGACCACACTATTGTATGTGTACCTGGGTTTGTATGTATCTGAGTAAATATGAAGTATTTTAATCAATGAATTTTTATGATTCCACAAATTATTGAACAAGTATCCTAATCTGTAGATTTCATCACAACGTTTTGGCCAATATATTCTTAAGCCTTCCTCAGGTATATGTTGCACTTTGTAGTCGTTGATTGTTTCCCAGTACTTTTTACGTACTCATTAGGAATACAGGAGCTGGATGTATTCTTAATGAGGAGGTAAAAAGTAGTGGGCAACACTAAAAAACTAGCAAATGCAGCATAAACTTAAGACAGGCTAAAGAACATATCAGCCAAAATGTTACGATTAAAAACAACAAAGATGAGGATAGTGCAAAAATTCGTGGAAAAATAAAAAATATCTAAACAATTTAGGCAATAATGCTTTCATTTAGTAATTTCTTATATATAGATTACAATTTTTTTAAGGATTCAAATGGATTGTTAGTTTGTTATAGATTTATGTCGAGATTGAATTATTTAAGAGATTCTATTTTAAAAAAAACTATAGTGGTATATCTTCGCAATTTTGATCTAATGTTAGTTGATAAAATTAAAAAAGAAAACATTTATTGCATGTTTTTGTTATTATATGCAAAATAATTACAGATACTAGCAAATTAATAAATGTTCAAGGGAGAATACTCCTATAAAGGGAGATAACTGATAATTAGGCAGTGATTTCCCCTTATCCTACTTCAACTGCTAAAAGTGAAAAGGCTATGATTTTATATCAATTGTTAAATTTGGAAAACGATGCCTAAAAAAAATATAAAAAACATGCAATTAATTCCACCCCCACCCCGACAATTCTAAGCCATTTATAATTTTTTAAAACGAAACTATATCCTAGATTATAACAAAGAAAAATATTGAACATACCGGCAACTTTAAGCAATTTCATTTGATAATATATTTAAATGTTATACACATAATGTTTTTGTTATTATATTACGTATACAAACATTGACAAATGAAATTAGTTGCCGGTATGTTCAAAACACATAGTTTTCTAAATTTAACACAAGTGATATAAAATCATTGCCTTTTCACTTTTAGCAGTTAAAGTAGTATAAGGGGAAAGCACTGCTTAATTATCAGTTATCTCCCTTTATATGAGTATTCTCCCTTGAACATCTAAAATTTGCTAGTATCTGTCATTATTTTGCATATAACTAGATTATTTTACATTTACATGGGTATAATATCAGCTGTTTATGTTTAAACATATAATAGTTTGGGTATACTGAAAAGTTGACATATTCAAAATTTTTATTTGCTTTATTTTTATTAGAAGAAATTGAGACATTGAAACTTTTCGGTTCTTTTATGGTTTTAATTCATTTCTGCTAAAAATGAAGATATATTGAAGAGTATTAAATATTTCTGACAGAATACTAATTTTTTCTTACTTATATGTGAAAATTTAGAGATAAAAAAATAGGATGAATGTGATATATTTTGTGTTTTATTATTTATTTATTAATTTATTCTTTATTTCAGTGGAATGTCTAAAACAAATCGTTAGTAAGGCTCTTGGATATGGTATCATCTTTGGATCCCTTCTAGGTAAGTATATTTCTTAAATTACTTATCAGTCAGGAGATATAGTTCAGTGATTAGTGGTTCAGCAATCTGTACTTGTTTTATTTACCACTGGTTCCCTTACAGGAATCTCAAAACAATTGTAAAATTTACCATATTGAATCAGAAAAGTTAAAATTTGTATCTGGAAATAGAGGAAGCTGTAAAAGATCATTATCAGTAATGGTACTGTTCGATATAGCTGGATAGGAAAAGATTATAATGAAGATGTCAAGGCCTGTGATCCATTTATGTTGTGAGATTGAAAAGAAAAGAAAAGAAGGAATACTTTGAGAACAGGCACTGGCACCAACAAGTGAACTCAGTACCTTCTGCTAGTGTAAATTTTGAGTAAAATTGGGTGGCCTATGGTGTTATGTGTCTAGCATCAAACAGTACAGATCATGCTCACTAGTTCATGACTGCAATTATTGACTCTTTTTTTCATGATTAGAAATGGCTAAATACATCTTTTATGTAGAGTATGGTGTATATTTTGATAAATTTAATAAGTTTATCTCGAGTACCATAGAATAAGAAACTGATATAAAAACGTTTTCATGTCTCAGTTATCTGGTTTGTTTGTTAAACCTACAGACATGATTTTGTACCATATTAGAAATAGTTCCACAATTTTTTCACATTACTTAGAAAAACGTGAATAAATTACATTGTGCAATGCGATTTTTGTTACTGGGTAGTGTCTGTTATTTTCTAATTGCTTACTTGTGAAAAGTAAAAAAAAAATGGCTATTATTCCCTTCAAACTTTTGTTTTGAAATTTACAATTGTACAATGGGTGAATTTGCATATTTTATTCACATTAAAAAAATCTTTTTTTTATCGAATAACAGCAACATATTTAAATTAACATGCATGTAGACTAATGTTAAACAAAAGTGATTAGAAAATAATTTAATAATACTTATGAGATGTTGAAGTTCTAACAGTTAAGATGTTGAAAATGACATAAGACATACACAAGATGGAACTACGTTCATAAAAACGTTAATTTTAGAATTTTAAGGTTTTTTTAAAAATTTTAAAGTTTTAGCATTTTAATATTTATAACGTCTCGAACAATGAAATTGAAAATAATTTTTATTTGCATAGTTTATAGTTTAGAAGTGAGTAGTTTGTTGAGATTTATGATTTGTACTGTAATTCACTTTCATGAACCAGACCCAAAAATATAATCCCCCACCATGTTCTTGTGGGTTTCTTGGTAGCAACGTTCAAAATCCAGTAGGTATATCCTGGTGGAAGTATCGCCTTGCTCCTCCGAATAGGTTCCAATGTTCTCCTTGAATTTATCAAGGATATGGACTATGAACATTGAGGGATAGCCTGCAGCCCATTGTACCATAGTTCTTCATCATAGACTCAACCAGCTCCACATAGTTTTTGGCCTTGTGCTTGCCTTGGAAGCCCTGAACCACTGTGACAAAGCTGTACCAAGCACCTTTCTCCTTCCTAGTGAGCTTCTTGGGGAATTACTTGCACTCCAGGATCTTCTTTTTCAGTGGTCCGACGATGACACTTTAACCTTTGCCTCAGGGAGTACTCTGCTAAGATGTGTGAATCCTACAAGTCCTATTTTGGCATGCCTATTGGGGATCAAGACAAATCCTGTGCACTTCAATACAACAGAGTGTCAAGAAGACCCTTGCTAGACGCCTTGAAGTATGATGAGTACGACTGGGATGTCATCAGAGACTTCAAAATGGTGGCATTCCTGATGGGTCTCCCCAAGTTTCTCGGCTATCTTGGCAGGGACACCTTAGTGCACTACCAAAGGCAGGACTGGCCAAAGATGCCCACATTCTATGTGGGGATGAACAACATCATGTCGGAGCCACTGGTTGACACTCAGAATGTGTTGATGCCACCACAATCAAACAAAACTGTCAACATCAACATAGTCTACATCAGCATAGGTTTCTTCAGTTTTTAAGTGGGTCTGGCTGGCTATGTATGTATGTGTCATGTGTACAAGCCACACCAATGGAGCTATAGAGGGCTGAAAATTTAATCATTTACTCCTTATGTCTAGAAGAAAATTCTTTTGTTTTTGTTTTTTGAAAATACAGTCCAAAAATAGGTTTTTAGTGTGTGGGCAGTCAATTTACAACGTAAGTTTATGCTACATTGGTCCCTTAGTTTGTGTCCAGCAGCATTCATGCTTGTTTTTTTTATCACTGCCCAACAAAAGCTGAGAGAATATTCATTGATCACCCCTTTTCCAATTTTTTTAATTGATCACCCCCAATATGGCATGCTGCCAAAAGACATTTGGTTTCTATTGAATGACTAATGCCTTTAAAATCTACAGATTATTAAAAAGATGTCTTCATGATCCTAATCACTGCTATAAGTTTCAAATTTCTAGCATTCATTCTGTTAGGTCTGGTTTTATGAGAAGATATACATAGGTGCATGCTTAATCTTTGTATTCCTTTCTTTTTATTTCAGTCAAAGTTCCTCAAATTGTGAAAATAGTGAAAGCCAAAAGTGGCAGAGGAATCAACCTGTTCAGTGTTTCAATGGAATTGGGGGCCATTACAGCTTCAGCATGTTATGGCTATGCAGCAAAATATCCTTTCAGGTAAGCAGCTTGACAATTGGAAGAACCATCATAGGCTAATCTCCCAGATTACGTGTGTAAAAAGAAGGTAACTTGTGTTTTTAAAATGAACGATTATATCTCCCTTAAAACAAAACATCTTGTAATAGATTTGAATAAATTTAATTGTTAAATTGTTTTTATTTATGCACTGTTTTTACTATTGAGTGGGTGAAACGTTAAATGTTTGTATGGAAATAGTTTTTTAAAAAGAAATTTTTATTTGTCCTCGTTTTTAAAATCGAGTGGGTGATTTTAAAAACGGAGGTTAAATAAAAGGAATGTAAAGAAACGGAGCACCGCTTGATGTTAAAAACGGAGGACAAACAAAATAGATAAAAAAACTCTATTTCCATACAAACCTTTAACATTTCACACACTTGCCAACTCAATGTTAAAAAAGGTGCACAAATAAAAACAATTTAACAATTAAATTTATTCAAATCTATTACAAGAATTCAAATGGTTCTTTGGATGATTTGAACTCCTTCTTGTTGTTTGTGTTGTAAACACAACGTTTCGGCCGATCCATTCTTCAGCCTTCTTCAGGTGTAAAAACCGATCTCAAAACTATAGATAATATCTATTACAAGATGTTTTCTTTTGAGGTGGAGATAATCATTCATTTCAAAATCAGGAATTACCTCCATTTTATGTACATAATGTGGGAGATTGCCCAATGCTAGAAATACATTTGCAACTGAGCTTCATGGCCAACATGAATTATTTCTGTTAGCTCATTACCAAAATGAAATCACATTGCATACTTGGTGTTTTCTTCAAATTATCTCATCAGAGTAAAACTTTAATAAAACCTGTTGTCTCTAATGTTTGTTAATGTATTTGCATTTTTGAAAAGAGGAATTAAAGTTTATGGACATTCTTTGGATTGCTTTATTCATCTAATGTGAATTATCTTTGCATTCTTTTGAGATAAGCTCTTGGAAGTTTCTTTGGATTAGCCTTTTTATTTTTTGTGCTTTAGGCATTAACCACTATGTCTCTCTCTCTCAGATTGATCTGACTTTTGTGTTTGTTTCTATCAATCATTGAGCCCTGTCTTAAAACTAAGTATTGAATTTTGGATTCCCTTACCATTACAACTTAGTTCTTCTATTAATCACTGCTACCCACAACACTGATATATTGCTGGGTTTAAGTTATTCGTGTGTTCTGACATTTATATGTATCAGTAGAAAATTGAAATTTTGTACACACACTCCCCTCAATGAGTTGGGAAAATGTTCTTTTTTTTGTTTTTTGAAAATTCCCCACCAAAATAGGTTTTTAATGGGGTGTTCAATTTACAATGTAAGTCTATGCTAAATTGATCCCTTAGTTTGTGCCCAACAGCATTTTCACTTGTTTTTTGAAAATTTCCCCTTTAGAGGGGTGTTCAATATGCAATGTAAGTTTATGCTAAATTAGTTATGCTAGTTTTTGAACGCTTGTCTTTTTTTTTAATTCAGATCTTTTTTAATGATCACAGCCCAACAAAAGGCTAGAGAAGAAACTTATTCATTGATCACCCCTTTTTCCAACCTTTTAATTGATCACCCCCAACACAGCATATATGGGTGGCAGTGATTCATAATTTTCCTTGGAATGCTAGTTTGTGATTATTTCTTTGCAAAATTCCATCAGGGTTCTTCCTGACTGTGACATAGACTGTTATTAATGATTATGTTCTTGATAAATACATTTTACTTGAGTTCTATTTAAATGAGTTTTTATTCTCTTTTGAAAAATATATTACTTTTCAAAGAACAAGAAAATTATAGGAGAATTATCAGTAAGTAAACTATTAAGTTTACTTACTGATAATTCTCCTATAATTAAATCAAACCTGTTTATATTTATAAATAATCTGGTTATTAAGTCTAGTTAGAAACCATCAATCCACACTGTCAACATAGGTTTCTTTACAGACCACACCAATGGGGCAAAAGTGCTGAAAATTTGAACCTTTACTCTATATTATGTCTAGAAAAAAAGGGTTTTTTTTTTTGGTTTTTTTAAAAATTCCCCTCAAATAGGTTTTTTTTCAATTTGCAATGTAATGTTATGGTAAATTGGTCCGTTTGTGTCTGGCAGCATTCACGCTTGTTTTCTTTTTTTTAAATTCAGACTTTTTTAGTGATCACTGCAAAAAAAAATCAACAAAAGACGAGAGAAGTAATTTATTCATTGATCAGCCCTTTTTCTTTACAATTTTTTAATTGATCACCCCCAACACGGCATGCTGCCAAAAGACATTGGTCACATGGTTTCTATCGAGTGACTAACCAGACCTGTTATTATATTTGTATTTTTAACAAAGAAGCATTTGCTGAACCTATCACAGCAATATCAGCCATTATAGTCGAATATCAACATAAGAATAATAAAAATATAACAAAGATAACTGAATAGTTGCTCTCTCTCTCTCTCTCTCTCTCACTTTCCTCCTCTCTCTTTGTATGCATCTGAATGTGGAAAAGAGGAATAGGTTAATGAAAGGAGTAAAGAAAATGTAGATGTGAATGATATATTATGGCTTTAATCACAACAAATACCACTGATTATTAGTTTGTCTTACCAAAAATTATAGATCCGTGCCATAGTGGAGGCTCTTTATGACTAGGGCTATGTTTTCCTTACTGACCCAATAAATCGCCAATGTTCAAGAGAAATGATGAGATTCTCGGTCATGGAGAATCGCTGGAGCTTTGAACAAAATGGAAATCCACAGCTCCGCACAGAATGGAAATATTCTTGCTGTCATTAAACTCCTTTTTAAATCTTACACCAGAAAATAGTAATGTTACTCCACGTATTACTCTGCATATAAAATATTCCTTACAATATCCTTCTAGATATAATGTGTACTTTGGCAGCATTTATTCTTTTATACATGTTTCATTAAATATGACAGACAAGGAGCATCTTTTTAATTTTTCAGTAAATTTCTCTTGTTTTCCTACAAAACAAGTAAAAGAATCTTTGGTTGTAATGTGTATAGGTATTGTCCAAAAGATAAAGCGTTTTTGGACAATACCTAGAACCAATGCTAAGCCTGTATTTCATTTTAAATAACAGTATATTGTAAATTCACTTAGTTACAATGAGAAAAAAAAAAGAAGCGATATTTTCAGGGGACATAACTCCTAATTTATTAGCTGTATTAGCCTCCCTTGATGCCTTTTCTTATATATGTAATTTTATCTCTATAGATTGATTGATCAAAGCAGACATCTCATTTGATGGACATGATTTTAGACTCAGACTCTGACGAACCATGTTTAAGACAGCATGGATGCTTTATAGATCAATGCCGTTATCGATTTCACTAGCATTTTAATGTGTGTTCTATTTTTAGTTAATATTTATTTTTAATAGAGAAAAATAAGTCTGTTGTAAAATTTGAACTTAAATGTGTTCTATCATCAAAGGGCTTTATTAGAAACTGTCAAACAAAACTGTCAACATAGGTTTTTTTTCAGTTTTTAAGTTGGTCTAGCTGGCTATGTATGTAATGCACATACAGGCCACAGCAATGGATTTAGAAGGTTGAAAATTTAATCATTTACTCCTTATTATGTAAATAAAAAACGTTTTTGTTTTTTTTGTTGTTGAAAATTCCGCTCCAAAATAGGTTTTTAGTGGGGGTTTCAATTTACAATGTAATTTATGCTAAAATGGTCCCTTAGTTTGTGTCCGGCAGTGTTTACGCCACTTTTTTTGTTGAAAATTTATATTTTTTTTAGTGATCATTGTGACAGTTTCTATTGTGTGACTAACCAGACCTGTTCATATTATTTTTTTATTTGTATTTTTTTGTTGCATGACTTTTTATTCGCTTATGTTATTATGTATAAAATAAATCAAAAGTCTGGACCAAATCAAATTTGTCTTCCTGTTCAAACCTATAGAAAATTAATCCAGTCAAGATTGAGAATTTTATGTGTAAAGCTTGTAGTAATGACAAAATATCTATTGAGAGGACTAAGTGGATGTGTATATTTATCTACTTATAGCAATCTTTCAGATTGATTTGTATTGGATTCAGATAATCCAATGTGTTCAAAGTAATTGTTGTTTTATTCAATTGTTTGATGATCCACATTTTTTCACAATTTATAACTAATGCAATTACATGTATTAAAAAGAAAAATCCATTTAAAGTTATCAAGAGATGAAATGAAGGTAATCTCAAAGTGATTAATTTTAAAACTTTAATCAATTTTATTTGCATTATTGTTTAAAATTACAGAATACTCTTCTTCTGTTATCTTTTTGTTAATTGACATAGTTAACACTTTTGAACTCTGCACACAATTCTAATGAAAACCACACAATAATTAAATTAGTGATAGTTGTTGCAAATTAGTGGTGTTCATACTGTAAACTAAATAATTTCACCCTCTTTCACATAAATTATGCATTGGAAAATTTTCTTGTCATTTCTTTTACATTTACCACTTATAATACTACTTAAATGTGTTTAAATCATATTTTGTAATACAATTTAAGTTTTAAAGAGTTATTGATTTTTAATGAACATAAACTCTAGAATTTCCCGACACAAATATTGTCAATAAAGCTTTACTAATGAACCAGAATATGGAGCATTTGGCGCAGAATGATTTCACCAATTTAATATTTAGTGTTAGCTCCAGATGAAGCCTTAGAAATTTTATCTGGTTTTGAGGCAAATCTTTTGCATGAACCTTCAGCTAACACTGTTACAGATTTGTATCTATGGACATTTGGATTTTGTAATAATTGGTCTTTGCAGATTAACTAACTGATACTAATCTTATTAGTTTTGAAGAACATAAATCCTCCAGGAATATATTTGGGAATTGAAAAAAAAAAAAAGCAGGAAATGTGGTTATTTTTCATCTATTATTGTGCACCGCATACAATCTATAGTATTTATTGGCTGTGTTCTTGATTTTGTGGCATGTTTTTGTTAAAGATATTCTTGGGTGTTATTTTGTTTGATTTAATGTGCTTAGCTCTCATATGCACAAAAACCACCCTGTAGATGTGAATGATGTGTGTGTCTCTCTATC
>VCCN01001809.1:2215556-2225934 GCA_006491835.1 Architeuthis dux
AATTTAGTACTTCATATTACATATCAATACTTTTCCTCTTATTCATATAATTTTAGTTTCTTTTCATTTGTTTCATCATTTCTTTTTCATTTTATTTTCATGTTTCTCTTTTTCTTTCCTAACCTTTTTTTTACATCTATTTTCTCCTCTTTTTCTTTCCTTCTTCCCTTTGGACATTTCCCTGCCTCTTGTTTTTTCCTTTTTTTTTTGGCATCATTTTTTTTGTTCCCATGATTCTTTCACAATACTTTTCCTTTCCAATTTCTCTTTTTTTTTTCTTCATTTTTTTTCTTTTTACTTCCCATCTTCTATTGTGTCTTTCTTCATATTCCTTTCTTCATATTCCTTTCTTTTTCTTGTCTTTTTTTTGTTTATCCTCTTTCATTTTCTTTTTGTCTATCTTTATATCTTTCCCCTTCTTACATGTCTTTTTCTTTTCTTTCTTTTAAATCTTTCTTTCTTTTTTCCTGCTTCCCTAAACCTTTTCTCATTCTATTTTCTTTTTCATATCCCTTTCTTTCATTATATTTTCTTTCATTATATTTTCTTTCTTCTATCTTTCTCTTCTCTCTTTTTCTTCTTTCATTTGTTTTTTCCTCTTTTATATATTTTTTCCTACTTTTCACTTATTTTGTCGTCCTTTCTTTTCTTTCATATTTTTCTCTTTTCCTTCAACTCTTATTTTATCCCTTCATCTCATGTCATCTTTTCTTTCTCTCCTCCTCTCCTTCTTTTATTTCTTTTTCTTTTCTTTCATCCTCTTTTTTTTAATTATTCCTTTATTTCTCTTTCACCCTCTCTTCTTTTTCCTTTTGTGACTGTTGATTTTAATTTCCTCTCAACATGCTCATGGGACATTTTCAGCCTTGCTTTCATCATGTTATTGTTCCTATTCAACATAAATACATTTTTTAATCTTTATTCATTAATTTATTTTTTTCTATCCCATATTGTCAGATGATTGATGTACTCAAGATGTGTAGGATCTACTTTTCTAATTTCCATACATAAAATATCATCGGACAGAAATCTAAATATTTTAGTGTAAGAAGGAAAATAGGGAATAGAGGAAGAAAACTAAAGACAGAAGAATGAGAGATTGAGAGAAAATAAGGATAAGAGAAGAAGGTGAAAAGTATAACAAGGGAAACTACTATGAAAAAGAAAGAGTAATGGTATTGATCAGAAGGAAGGAAAAAGAGAAAGAAAGATAATAAAGACCGGTCTGCTTAGTCACTCAATAGAAACCATAATGTACCAATATATTTTGGCAGCATGCATGTTGGGGGTGATCAATTAAAAAAACAGGTAATCAATGAATAAGTTACTTCTCTCACCTTTAAGTCAGAATTTTCAAAAAACAAGCTGGCACAAACTAGGGATCAATTTAGCATAAACCTACATTGTAAATTGACCCCCCCCCTAAAAACCTATTTATGGTGGTGGGGGGGGGTAAAAGAAACCAAAATAACCGTTTTTTTTTTTTTTAGATATAATAAGTAAATTTTCAGCCCTCTAGCTCCATTGGTGTTGCCTGTAGGCGTGATACATAGCTAGCCAGACTTGAAAACTGAAGAAACTTATTTTGACGGTTTTGGTTGATGGTTTCTAATAAGAATGAGAAAGGTGAAGAGTTATTGAAGAGGAGGAAGGAAAGAAGAAGAGGGTTCAAAAGGATAGATATTGGAGAGATGATTAGTATGAGTAGTGATGAAGAGAAATAAGCTTAATAGAGACGACAAAGAGACTATTAGGAGAGCTAGAAGCTTGAATGAGACTGAGGGAAAGAAATGAAAGAGAATGAAGGAATAGGATGAAAGAGAGACACAAGATGAGTTAGTGATAGAAGAAAAAAAGATAATGCAAGAGTAAAAAACAAGAGGCTTGGTATGAGAGAGGGAGAAAGAAAATAAACATAAAATAAAGAAGGAATTAGAAAGGGAGAGGAGGAGGAGAAGAGTGTGTTTTATTGTTGTCCTCCTCCCCTTTGCCTTCCCTGACCATTCATCTTTATTTCATTTGGTAATGCTCATTTTGTTGGGATGAAGTATAAACCTTGTGACACTAGGCCACAATTCAACTTTCATATCAAGGCAGACTTGATTTGATGATAAAGTAGAAAACTGCTGCTGTTTTCAATGTTGCTGCAATTGTTATCCTGAAAAAGTTCTCCAATCTGTTTTGTCTTTTATTTTTCTTGCCTTCAATACATCTATCTCTCTCTCTCTCTCTTTAACCTGTTATTCATGTTATTAGTTAAGAAAAAAGGAATTTAAGACAAGTGGAGTCTATCTAATTTCTATGCAGAATAAATTTCAGATAGTTCTGGTTAGTCACTAGATAGAAACCGTCACGTGACCAATGTCTTTTGACAGTATGTATGGCACATAGATAGATAGCCAGCCAGACCCACTTAAAAACTGAAGATATGTTGACAGTTTTGGTTGATGCTTTCTAATTAAGTCTTCATACTTAGACTTTAAGTTTTCTGATTATAGGGATGTGTTCATGAATGATTTCATGAAAATGTTGCTTTTAAAAAAATAATTATGTTAATGACTGATATGACTTCAAGTATTTTTTTGGGGGGGGGCGGGCGGGATAGGCAGACCCTTTTCTTATTTTAACTGTAGTTGCAGAGAATAGAGTAATCATTCGCAAATTGTGAAATTAGGATAAAAGGTGAAAATGTTATATTTCCAAAACTAATATGATTTTCATGATAAGAAATATATACACAAATTTATTCATTGAGTGAATCCGCTATATTTGAGTATCTCTTTGGGTTTTCATATAAATAAATTTTGTATCTGGGAACTTTTAATGCGACAAGTGGTATTTAGTAACAATTGATTTCAGAGAAACATTCTTTGATTTCAAATCTCAAAATCATGGCTAAATCATAGAAAGAACAGGTAGATTTTGATATCCTTTTTGCAACTGCTTAAGATACAGAAGATTAAAAAGTATCAAGATATGTTGATTTAAAATGCTTTTGACTAGTCATACATTCACCACATTTGGCAATTGGCAGGCGAAACCTTTAGTAATGTTTGGCAAATAGGCATAAAGAAGATTGCTCCATGTTTGAACATCTTTGTATTAAATCAATTGTGAAAGAACTAAGATATTTAGCATATTTCATTTAACAAAGAAAAACTGGCACTCCCCTCAGATCTACAGGAGCCTGTGACTCAAGATTTTGTAAGTGAAAATGTAGGTAATGGAGAGAAAGCAGATATTGAATAAATGAGAGATCTATCATATACATAGAGGCAGTATGAAATTACACAAATGATCAACAATCAGGATCCAAAACAAACTTCTGCTTTGATTGTCTGATGTTCTACACAATAGGCAATTTTAACTCCTTGATACAATATGTAAACATAAGGCAGAATATAATTTAGTAATATGGATTTTCATTAAGTAATGTTAGCAACCTTGTAAACAGAAATATGACAACATTATTGTTTTTATGTTATTTCCATCTGTACTGGTATGAAATATTTAAGCATCTGTTAGTGATCCAGATCCTACCCATAGGCAGAACAGATAATGTTGTCTGTTCATTTTGTATACATTGTGGTTTTACTGTGGTCACATATGACTGAGACAATAACAGCTCAATTCATATGTCACTCAGGTGACGTTAGAATAATATTAGCATTGTCTTCCTTCTTTTATTGAAAAGCAGTGCAATTCTTTATGAGTTTATAGATTTGAACAATTTTATATATGCTGTACTCAGGTTACTGTCTACTGTTCACATCCTTTTCTCTAAAATTAAGAAAGTATATAGAAAAAGCAAAAAGAGATTTAAATCCCTCAGACTGTATTTGACTTCATTCAGAATGATCTGTGAGATTATTGGATCATTTCATTGTTCAATACACTAATAATTATTGTAAAAATGAATAGATCTTCTTTTTGTGTTTAATTATGGATATTATACGTTTAGTATTTTGTCATAAGTTTGTCACTTTTGAAGAACCTTGAAAAGGTGGAGGGAAAGATTATATCAAGTAGAGGCTGAAAGAACTTATTTGGCAAAAAGAAAATGTTGTTTGATAACTCTAATACTACAATTATTTTTTTTGTCAGCACATATTTATAACTTTGATCACACACAATGAAATTGCTCGTTAATTTTGGAGATGCAAGAAAACCATATTTTTATTCAGATGGCAAAGGTGAAAACATATCCAGACAGATGGATGACAACCAATTGTTAGTTATTTGTAAAAGTTGAGTATTAGTACGGGTTCAAGAGTGATTATTAAGGAAAGCTCTGAATTAAATCTGTTTTTAATTTCTTAGGCAAGTCTGCTGTAATGAACTTTACTAACCTAAAAGTGAGAATAAAACCTTAGATCTAATATATTATGTAGCCCTAAACTTTTCCAGTTGACCATAATTAGAAATGATTTTAGTAGTTACTCAAGAAATTGAAATCATTATTTAATCAGCGTAAAACCCTCCTGTTTTCCTTGGAATCTTTTTCTCTATAATCAGAAATATTAATAACAGGTCTGGTTAGTCACTCAGTAGAAACCATCACATGACCAATGTCTTTTGGTGGAAGCCATGTTGGGGGTGATCAATGAATAAGTTACTTCTCGTGCCTTTTGTTGGGCAGTGATCACTAAAAAAAATCTGAATTAAAAAAAAACAAGTGTGAATGCTGATGGGCACAAACTAAGGGATCAATGTAGCATAAACTTACATTGGAAATTGAACACCCCCACTAAAAACCTATTTAGTGGTGAATTTTCAAAAAAAAGAAATTCTTTTACATTTAAAATCTTTTTTAGACATAATTAATAGTAAATGTTTGAATTTTCAGCCTTCCATTGGAGCCACCTTTGCACATGATATATACATACATAGCCAGCCAGACCAACTTGAAAACTGATGAAACCTATGTTGACAGTTTTGGTTGACGGTTTCTAATAATCCCCAAGTTAATCTGTAGATCTCACAAATTTGATTTTACTATTTGGTTGCTTTTGAATCTGACTATTTTTTTTTTTTATCCCAACCAATGTTTTTGTATTCATTTGTAAGTTGTCTTTAACTTGGTCTGTTTAAGAAAAATTAAATTTGATCTTCTTTATAATATCAACCATCTCATACTGAATAACATATTTTGTCTGTTCACAACTTATTGCAACTTTCTTTCCAAATCAACTTCTCAGGATTCCTTCCTGGAAATCAAATCAAATATTAATAGCATGTATGAAAAAAAATTGGAAACTAATTTTCCAACTTTTTAATCCTTGTTTTGGCATTCTTTTTTAGACTTTGTTTTCATCTCTTTTTCTACTTCTTCCTTCCATGTATTCAACCTTTTTTAAAGCCGGATTCTTTCTCCACTTTTTTCACTTTTCTCACTGTCTACTTTCTCTATTATTATTTTCTTTGACTACAACCCCCCCCCCATGCTACAAGTGTAATCCTTTCTTTTCTTTCCTTCAATTATACTGACTTTCATCCTCTACTATTATCATCATTTTGATTCTTCTTCTTCTTATCTTCTTCTTCTTCTCAATCTTATCTTTTTCTTTTTATAGAAACCATTAACCAAAACTGTCAACATAGGTTTCTTCAGTTTTTAAGTTGGTCTTACTGGTTATATATGTATCATGCGTACAGGCTGCATCAATGGAGCCATAGGACTGACAATTTAAACATTTACTCCTTTTTTTTTTTTTAAATCTTTTTAAATTCCCCCCTAAACAGGTTTTTAGTTGGGGATTCTGTTTGCAATGTATGCTAAATTGGTCCCTTAGTTTTTGTCTGGCAGTATTCACACTTGTTTTTTTGAAAAATCAGACTTTTTTAGTGATATCTGCCCAACAAAAATCGAGAGAGGTAACTTGTTCACCTGTTTTTCCAATTTCTTTAATTGATCATCCCCAAACACGACATGCTGCAAAATATGTTGTTCATGTGACGGTTTCTATTGAATGACTAACCAGACCTGTTCTCTGTAATTTTCATTCTTTTTCTTTCATATATCACTATTATTTTGCTTCACTTTCTCTTCTTCACTTTCTCTTCTTCACTTTCTCTTCTTCACTTTCTCTTCTTCACTTCTCTTTCTCTTTCACTTCTCTTTCTCTTTTCTTTCACTTCTCTTTCACTTCTCTTTCACTTCTCTTTCTCTTCCACTTCTCTTTCACTTTCCTTTCTCTTTCAGTGATTTATTTTTCTTTTCTTTCTCTCTATCCTTTTAACTTTACTCTCCTGTTAATATCTTAAAAATACATTCTTAAGTCTCATCTTGTTTACATGTTCATATGAGATGGCAAAAGTCTCAGCTTGTTTATTATCTACTAATGAATATCATGTGTACTATACACCAACTATTCAATATTATTTTTATTCCCTACTTCTTAGTCATTTGTTTTGTTAAGTTTCTTTCTTTTTTTTTTTTTTTCTTTTTTTTTCAATCCCTCTCACAATGTCTCTATCATTCTTTTCCTTTCACTCCTTTGACTTTATTACTCTCTCTTTTTCATATTATCTCTCTTTTCTTTCTAAACTCTCACTCACCCTTTGACACATTGTCTATCCCTCTTTATTATAAACTCCCCTTTTTCTTGTTTTCCCTGCCTGTCGCATCTCCCTCTCTCTCCGTATCACATTGCCTTTTACCTTTTCTACTTATCTCTTTTATTTCTTCTCCTCGTCTCTTTCTCCCTCATCATTTCTTAATGTTCACTTTTAATCACTGCTACCCAAAATACTGGTTTAAATACTGTTGCTGGGTTTAGGTTATTCATGTGTTCAGACATTTATATGTATCTATCTATGTATCTGGACTTCGCCCAGCCCTAACTGTTCATAGTAGAAACTTGAAATTTTGCATGCACACTCCCCTCAATGTTCTTCTTTTTTTTAACCCCTCCCCCCAATAGGTTTTTAGTGGGGTGTTCAATTTACAATGTAAGTTTATGTCAAATTGCTCCCTTAGTTTGTGCCAAACAGCATTCTCACTTGTTTTTTGAAAATTTGGACGTTTTAGTGATCACTACCCACCACCACTGTTTAATTCACGAGGTAAAAAGAAGCATATATAGGTGGTGGTGATTCATAATTTCCCTTGGAATGCTAGTTCCTCTTCATTTTTAGGCAATGATTTTTTTTTTGTCTTCGCTTGTCACTTTCATTTAAGACCTCTCTTTTTTTTCTTACACCCGCGCTTCAGTCAAGTAATCATCCTTGTTTCTCTCCTCTTTGTCATAGATTTTCTCGTTCTTCTTTCTGATCTCCACCCCCTCTCTACCATGTTGTCTCTTTCTCTCTTCCATTGCCTCATCTTCTTTGCACATTATCTCTATCAGTCTTTTCCCCCTCTTCTCCCCCCTATCAATTTCTCTTTCTTCTCACCCTCTTCTTTTCACTCTCTCTATCCATTATTTATTTTCTGACTGATTAAAAACGAAAAAAAGGTGCCCCCCACCTCCTTTTCTGCTCATCACTTAATTGCTTTGGCTTCTTTTGTTTTGTGTCTTCTTACTCATTCTTCTAAAAAGTGTATTTCCACTTGAAAAGGAAGAAAGAATGAAAAGTCAAACGACAAAACCAAAACCCCTGTATGTGTCATTCATGCCCCCCCCCTTATCCACTACTTCTTTTCCTTCCCTTTTAACTTCTCTTACTCCTTTCATCCTTCTCTTTCCCTGCTGTCAACTCCCCTTCCTCAAAATCAAAGATTAACCCCTTTCACTGGATTTACCTGAACTTTTATTTGTTTTTATTTTATCATCTATCTTCTCTGCTTTTGATTTTTAAGTTCAAATTACATTTTAACATTTTAGTGTTTGTGTAAGTGATTGCTTTGCAGTATCATAAGTTCTTGCATTTCTATTTTGATGAAAGTGAAGAAAATCATGACTACTGTTTTTAAAACAATTTCTTTGTTATATTCTGTGGCCTTTCTCTACTATTTGGCATTTGGTATTTGGTATTTGGTCTTTATTCTATTCCTTTTCTTTTGTCTACTCAACTAGAACACCAGAGTCACAGGACTGAGTATTAAGGTCTCGTGTTAGTAGTGTTAACATGAGATTGGAAGACCATTATTAATGCAACATACCAGTATCCCAGTGAACAACCTGATGGAAATACTGATGTTCTCTATACAGATACCACCTTTTCAACACCAAACAAACATATAAAAACTAGAGGATGTCATAGCTATATTATCACCACTTTCTGTTGGGGCTGGCTAACATCTATATTGAGGGCTTAGCCATGAGAACAGTGCTATTAAAACCTACATACAGTGTAGCACAAATATGTAGGTGACACTTTTATATTCTGGCCTCACTGGGAGAATGTAAAAACACTGTTAGATCATGTGAATTTCATCAGACTGCCAGTACAACCCACCATAGAAAAAAAGAACACAATAATAAACTTGCTTTTCTAAATGTCCTTGTGACTTGCACACATGTAGAATTGGCACTGTTATACCCTTTAAGTCCAATGATCGTCTCTGTGTGAAAAAAGGAATAGTTCATAACATTGGTTCAGACTCATAAGCAGTGACTTAACAACTTATGAATTAATTCACATTACACTTACACTACACTTAAAAAGTAATTAACAACACACATGAATTGCATTGGTAAAAAATGGAAAAACCCAGAGTATACAAATCACAAATAGCAGCATTCCTACCCTCTGAGAAATATAATAAAAAAGGCCCAAAGGATTTATAATCAGTATAATATACTTGTAGACTCTTATAATAAAATCACACACAAAGGTTGGTCTTTCATAGTAGAAAAATATAACCAAAGGCTGCATAACCTCCCATGCATTTGTGGTAGAAGTATAAAGGACAAACGAGCTACCCTCTAAAAATCTCAGCAAAGCTATCATCTAAGGTAAAACAACTAAATCAGGTTTAGCAGAGCTTGTGTGGAAAAGAAAAGGGGCATGCTGAGATCAAATTAATAGACATGTGACGGTTTGAAAGGTAAAAAATATGTAGATTTAAGATTTAAAGCCAGATGGAAAGCAGTACTCACAAAAGTAATTTAGCAGTTAAGGCCCCCTGTGTCAGAGGTCATTGTAAGGTTATTTGAAGAACATCATCTATGGCCCTCCTGTGAAGTACTTAACATTTCCTACAGCAGGAATCAACAAGACTAGGGTAGGATTCCTTGACCAGGCTCTTCCAATCTAGCCAGTTCTCATGTTAATGCTATTAACATGACATCTTGATATGCAGTCCTGTGACTGTCTTGGATTACAGTATATATAGATGAGGGGAGGAAGATAAAATGTTTTTGGTGACTTCTAAAGACTGGATACAATGCAATATATACCTAAGGAAGGCTGAAGAATATATTGGTTGAAATATTGTGTTAAAAACAACTAAGATGAAGACTTCTTAATAGAAACCATCATGTTACCAACATTTCTTGGCAGCATGCTATGTTGGGGGTGATCAAGTAAAAAAAGGGGTGACAAACGGATAAGTTACTTCTCTCAACCTTTGTGGTCACAATCTAGGGATCAATTCAGCATGAACTTACATTGTAAATACCTCCCCACACACACACACAAAAAACCTATTTAGGAGGGAATTTTAAAAAACACATTTTTTTTATCCCTCCAGCTCCATTGGTGTAGCCTGTACATGTGATACATACATGGCCAGTTTTGGTGACAGTTTCTAATATTAGACTGAAATGTGTATGAAATAATAAAGATACTTCTCTGCTCTTCAGAAAACACTCGTAATACAAGCTGTATATTATAATCCACATATATAAAACACAATGTGTGTGTGTGTGTAACACTTTTCAATGAGTGCACAAATACTACACTCTGATATTAGACAGGGGGCAGGTGCGTGACACTTTGATCCTATGTAGAGCATCTGATCCTAGGTAGAAATGCCTATTTATATGTTTTTGATGGGTATTATGCTAGTCTATTATAAAAACAAATGAATTTGTACTTTGTATTTTTTCTCTTGAACTCATGCTATGCAACATCAATACAGATCTTACTTGAACAGATCTTGCAAGTGCTCAGTGTCTGAGGTTAAATTATTTTACTAGTATCAGATAAACAAATTAAATAGATTTACATTGCAACCGGGACATGGATAATGTTTACAACAACCCTTCTCTTTTCAGTTGGCTTCTTTCATATTCCAGACAAATGTGCACATATGCAAACATAAAATTTAATGTTTTATCTAAAACAATTTAGCAATTAGCACATAATAGGCTACAGTTTATTCCTGTTTATGTAGGACTTTTACATTCAATCCACTTCAAAATGAAATGCTTCATAAAATTTGATAGTCTCGTTGTATAGCGGGTGAATGTCCTGGACTTGGATAGAAAGG